>JAHBCN010013354.1:0-24707 GCA_019359885.1 Listronotus oregonensis | reverse complement strand
GAACACGTTTTACCGGCCATTAAAAAACTTTCCCCCAAATGAAATAAATTATTTGTGGTTCCAGCAAGACGGATGTCCAGCGCACAGTATAGGGAGGTGATGGAGGTCCTTAGAAATACCTTTAATGACAACATAATCTCTAACAATGGGCCAATTGCTTGGCCAGTTAGATCACCGGACATCACACCCCCTGATTTTTACCTATGTGAACACGCAAAAAATGAGGTGCTTCTCTGCCCAAAACTAGGCAGGAACTAGAACACAGGTTATGGGATGTGTTTGCTTCCATCAACCGAAACACGTTACGCCGAGTAACCCGCAAGGTGTTGGAAAAATGCGAGAAATGTGTGGAAAATGGAGAAGGACATGTACTGTGATTTTATTTTCTTGTTTACTGATACATTTTTGTTTTACAGTTGTGTTTAATTATTAACAGTTTAAGGTAATATTAGGAAGTATTAATTGCAAAGAGCATCACTTTTTTGGTATAAGTTTTGAATTTCGCTCTCACAAAAGATCCATAGGGTAACAAGTTCATTACTAAGAATCTTAAATGTCTATAGTTAGGTTGATGACGCTCTGGATGCGATCATTTGTTTTTATGAAACGGGGGGCCATTACAGTCTAGTCTAAGCCTACTATCAAATAAACAAAAATTATCGTTTTTAGAGCTTAAGCAATCTGAAAACCTAGACTTGTAATACATCAATGATAAGCTCTTGAAGAGCTCTTTTAAAAAAATGTGAAATCAATATGGCCTCCTATGAAAATCCAAAGTTTGGGTAAATATCTCTATTTCACCCCTTTAAAAAGACGTTTTTTAAACAGTTTTAGTATATAAGACTTTATAGCTCTTAAAAAAACCAACAAAATGGTTTTTTCAAAAAATTTTTTATCAAAAAAACTAAAGGAGTTATGCTTAAAAAAAATTTTTTTGGAGCATTCCAAAAGCAAATCAATGCTTTTTTTTAAATCCCCGGTTTTGTACTTTTTTTTGCATTGTAAGTTGTAAGGGGTGGGTTTTTGAGGATTAAAAATTACACAATTAATTAGTAAAACTTTCGAGCAGTATTTTTTAATTACAACTCTTGACAATTTTTTAAATTTTTTCTGGGGTACACATTTTTTTAATTAAATCATAATAAGGGTTGTTTAAGGTAGATATATATTAAATAATGTTTCAAAATAAAATACTTATTTTTTAATTTATATGAGCCTAATTTTATGTGACTTAAGCTTAAATATGAAAGTCTTAAAGGTTTTTGCAAAAAGGGGTAGTTTTCACCTCCGAAAAATAAAAAGCTACCTTCAGCATAATGGAGATTTTGAAGAGAAGGGTGAGTTAGGCTTAATCCCAAATTATTATGCAAAGCACAATTTTTAAAAAAATCATAATAAGGGTTAATTTTTAAGAGCTGAAATATTTCAAATAATGTTTTAAAGAAACAAAATACTACTTTTTCAACTTATTTGAGACGAATTTAAGCTTTTATGTATAGTTTTTTAGGTTTTATCAATAAAGGATAGTTTTACCCCTAAAAATAAAAGAGCGCCCATTGGCATAATATACATTTTAAAGAGGAGGGTAAGTTAAGCTTAATCCCAAATTTTCATGCAAACCTATGCACTTTAAAAAAAATTCCAGGTTGTGCACTTTATTTAGCTTCGTTTTCTGGACTAATTGCCTGATTGACAGTGGCAGCGTAGTGAATAAAATACCAAGCGGAGGTAACCCGGGATATTAAACAGTAATCATGATTACTTAGCAGGAGTTTTTCTTAAACGATATAAAATAGTTTTTAGAGCTTTAACCATCTTTTATTTATGAAATGTATAATTTTTAGTGGTATCAGCGATGGATTTTGACGGTGAAATTTAAATTTTATATTAATATGTTGCATATTTAATTGTCGTTTAACTGATTTATCTTAAATCAAAATAAAGAAACGCGATGGATTTTCTGTTTTTGCTCTAAATAAATAAACTACCTAATAAAAAAACAAAAACTAAAGTGTCGAGTCGTCACACGGGTGTGGTTTGATGACAAATATAAAAGGGCCAGACGTAAACTTTAAATCGAAATTACGCGAAACTAATTTTTTCGAAAAATTTTTTGACAGATTGTTCATTAATAGGCATAGGAAGAGATTTGACATGTTTTTAGATCAAAATTAGTTTTGCAACGGGCCCCTTTTATTACTAAGAAAATTCCAAAAATATTATTAACATCTATGAGCAAGATAACTTTTTTTTTGTTTAAAAATATGTAATTTGGTTTAAATATATTAGTTTATTAAGAATTTATATTTTATTGGTGGGATAGATTATTGACATATATAATAAATATAAATTTTCTTGGGGCATATTTTAAGTAAAATGTTGCAGTTATACTTTTTTTTAATCTTTTTATAGCATAAAATTGTAAAGCCACCCGTCTGACAAAAAGTTTGAAAAATTTTTTTATTTATTTCCCTTTACTATTTTAATATCCTAAAAAAAACTGTAACAATAGCAAAGCTACCATTTATGTAGGAAAACCATACAGAAATTTAATATTAAAGTCCCAATAAAGTGTACTGTAGTAATGCCTAATTTAATTCATTAGGTCAGTGACGGCTCTTTCCTTATAATATCAAGGGGCTATTTTAAAAAAAGAACTGGGAAATACATTTTTTTTGGTGTTTTTTATGTGAATACAAAGCAATTTCTCTATTCAGTTTTACGTACAAAAATAAAAGTAGGATAATATAATCTATTTTTTCAGCCCCTCTGAATAAAATAATTTACCGGAAAACAAAATAGGGCGTTTAATGTTTACAGTCGAAAATTTATTTTCTTTTTTTTAAACGTTTTTCTTAAAATGCTTTGTATGACAAACCGCTTTTTGTAGATTTATCAGTCTTACTAAGCTTCAGATTGGAATAGGTTACAAGCGATTTTATATGTAATTTCGCAGCGAGCGTTACCGTTTAAAAGTAAAGTAACATAAGTTTCCGTCTAAAAATTCTGTTCATTATTTCTTCTATTATTTTTTTTTACACGCGAAAGCGAGGCAGCAACGATTAAAACGATACCCCATCAAAACTTCCTGGCCGAAGGCGGAAAATTATATCGCTCTCGCGTAATAAATCCCGTATGACATAGCTCGCCGGTGGGGGAATACGACGCAGCAATTGCATGTTTAAGCCGATTGTCAGGGCGAAAATAATTTCCAGTAAGAAATGTATGGCGCGAATTCGAGCGACTTGGATTTGGTGTCAGGCAATTGACAACTGGAAATTAATGAAGTTAGAATTGGATTTTTTTTATGGATTGATATAATTAGACAAAATATTATTTTTAAGTTACTGGATATTTACATTTTGTTTCGGAAGACTACTACCTTTTCGCCCTTATGGACCAGCCACCACTGAGTTGGGTAAATGTTTAATTTAATTAATAATCACCTTACCTAAATAAATGTGTTAATTAAATATTTTAAAACCGCGTATCACAAAATTTTAGGGTATAGGATAAGTTAAAAAATATTTTAAAATAAGTGCTTTTCAGTTTACAACACATACCATTAATATACATATTAATTCATCTTAAAAACTTCCTAAAAATTATTTGTTATCTGATGAGAAGAACCTAAAGAAACTAAATCTGAAAATCCCGTATATAAAATAACTTATGTGTACTTTAAATGTACAAAATAAGTATGTAACTTATATGCCATTTTTATCATAAAACTGATCTTTGTTTTGTGTATAAGCCCAATTAATTTTTTTGCTCTTTGTCCTGATACAAACTGACCTAAATGTATTATCTATATAGAATTTTTCACACTGATACGAAATCTTATAAACTCCATATTTATCAAGGTATTCCCTATTCACGGTTCATCGATTAGCAATATATTTAAAATGCCATTTTACATAGAATCTTGCAAATTATTATTAAGTTAATATTTTAAAAAGTTCTATACAAAAATCTTGGGCTCTAAAGTATTGAGATCTAAAATCAGACCAAGTTCTGTCCACAATTTTATTTTAAATAAATTACATATATACCGGGTGACAACGAAATCACTACCCAGCCCTTTATTTTCTTGAATGAAAACGTATGGCTTTCAAATTTTAGGATAACATATTATATCATAAGATGGCGAGTTTGGGTAGTATAACATGTTCTATATTCCGGTTTAACCGGAAACGACATCAACTTTGATTTTTAATGAACCTTGTATATTTTTCGGATTTGATTCTACGATCATTTTTAATATAAAATCTATATTATATCCTATACCTATCTCTGCTTGTTTTTGAGAAAAGGGCGATTGAAGATTTCCAAAGGACCGCACATTATGCAGTTTTATGAGAAAACAAATAAATGTTATAAAAATTAATTTTATATGTTTAATTTAATTCTTTCTAAAGACCCTATCTGTGGGGTTTATAATAAAACTACTTCCGGCTTTACCGGAAGTGCTGCGAAAATTGACTTTTCTAATAATGTTACTTTAAAAATTTTAATGCAACACCCTGTATATTTTTTATAATTTGGATTCTACGGCTTATTCTAAATAAAATCTATATTATATCATATACCTATCTTTGTTAGTTTTTGAGAAAATTGTTTGCCCCTATAACTGCATAATATGAGGTCGTTTGAACATTTCAATCGCCCATTTCTCAAAAACTAACAAAGATAGATATATAATTTAATGGAGATTTTATATCAGGAATGACTTGTAGAATCCAAATTTTAAAAAATATACAGGGTGTTGCATTAACATTTTTAAAGTAACATTATTAAAAAAGATAATTTTTGCATTACTTCCGATAAAGCCGGAAGTAGTTTTATTATGACCTCCACAGATGGAGTCTTTAGAAAGAATTAAATTAAACATAATACATTTTTATAACATTTATTTGTTTTCCCATAAAACTGTATAATGTGCGGTAGTTTAGACATCTTAAATCGCCATTTTCTCAAAAATAAGCAGCGATATGTATAGGATATAATATAGATTTTATATCAGAAATGATTCGTAGAATCCAAATTCCGAAAAATATACAGGGTGTTTCATTGAAAAAATCAAAATTGATGTCGTTTCCGGTTAAACCGGAAGTGATAGACACATGTTATAATATCCAAAATTAGCATCTTATGATATAATATATCATCTCAAAATTTAAAAGCCATATGTTTTCATTCAAGAAAATAAAGGGCTGGGTAGTGATTTCGTTGTCACCCGGTATATACTCAACACATCGTTTATATCTCTAGGATACATATCTGCCTATTATGTGTGTTAAACTTTTAATTCAACACACATAATAGGTAGATACTCAGTTATGTATCCTAGAGACGTAAAGGATGTGCTGGGTGTGTAATTTATTTAGAATAAAATCGTGGACAGAACTTTTGGGTAGGAACTTGGCTCCTATTTTCCGAATTCAACAAATAAAATAAAATCAAGCCTGCCATTTATATCCTAGGACAATCATAACTTCAAAACTCAATTTTAATCAGATTGCAAACTTCTAAAATACTCCCTAAATGTACGCTATTACCGCCCTTGTTTCAGTGCGTTCTGGGCAAGAGTGTGTAGCTTTCAAGATGTTTTCTTTTCTTGTGTCCTAAAACCTACCTAAATACCATATTTTGAGTTTCTGCTACCCTGAAAACTGCCCGATAACTTTGATACGACAATAAGTAAGTGAGTGAGTGAGTTAGTGAGTGAGTGAGTGAGTGAGTCAGTCATTTAGTCAGTCAGTCAATCAGTAGTAAGATGGGTGATTTTTAAAATTAAATATCTCAGAAATCACTTAACATAACTTTCTCAATTTGTTCACAGGCAATGAGAAATACCTATGTAAATTTACATATTTTATAATAACGAAGTTATGATAATATACAAAATGCGTGCCTCAGGCCGGGACTTGGCCTGTCGTACTACTGTGCGCCTAGATCTTTCTTTTTTTGGATTCTTTTTTTAAATATTGGCACTACCTTATTTGTTCTTGTAATAAGGGTGTGCATGTTTTCGTGTCAAATTTCATCTTAACCAAAAGGCAGTTTAAAGGTTTAATATGCACTGAAACAAACTAAAATATTCTTAGCTTTAAAAGTTGTTCTGTTGTTAAAATTTACTCAATGTAATATTTTTAACTAAACTACATGTACATTTTGTAATCCAACCTAGGTTAAAAACACTGAGTATTTTTAAATTTCTAAAAATTTTCGGAAGTAATACTGGTAATACCACGAGTGCTTAAAAATTACCGATAATTTTCATGAAAGCTTGTTATTTATAATTCCACGAGTTCGAAGAACGAGTAGAATTTCTATAACAAGCTTGAATGAAAATTATCTGGTTAATTTTTGAGCGGTATTTAGGGAGAATATTTCTAGAATGGAGAAATATGGGAGTATTATGATATTAAAAGGGTTTTTTTTGGTCATACAAATTTTTAATTTAATGCAACATAATTAAAACTATAACTGAAACGTTTTTTAATTACTTTATCTAGTTCTTCATCGTGTATATGACCAAATCGACTTATTTTGACTGATTTTGACGTTTCTAATTGACAATACAAACAGGTTCGATTGTTCTGTGTCTGTAAGTAAGTGGAAATACCACGTTGTCTAGGCAACGTAAAATTTTCTCTGAATTTTTTTGATTTTTAACGTGTCTTATGGGAAAATTTTATACATGAGTGAAATATTCAGTTAAATATTTATTTTTTATAGCAATACAAGTATAATAAGTAATTTTACGTTTCTTTGAAAATGTTAGATAATGTTATGGTTTTAATATAACTTAAATCTTGGACTTTTATTGTCTTTATTTGTTTATTAATACACAACGTTTGGATTAGTGATGTACCTCCAACCATTTTTTAGTGCTAACTAAAAACTATTGTTAAAAGCTACGACTTATATACTATCCTTTGTTCACCAAAGCTTGACCGACTTTTTACGGTTCAACCACGACTGCAGATATTTGGAATGTTGGTTGACACTAGCTTTGTTAAATACATTCTGGTTGTTTGCAAATATTACAGCTTGTTTAAATTTTATTTTCTTTTAGTGGGGTTCTTAATAAATGATTTTTGTTTCCGACCGGTGTTGTTTTGACCGTGCGTGTTCGGCAAGCTCTGATTACCACGTTTCACCTCGTTCCGTATACTTTTTGTGTTCTTTAACTCTAATTTCAAGTGGTCTTTTTGTTTCTCCGACGTATACCTCACCACATTCACAGGGAATTTGGTAGATCCAGTTATTATTTGAGACATTGTTGTCCGGTCTCGTCTTAATAAGAATACTTCTTAGAGTGGTTTGGGAGTTAAATGCTGTTTTAACATTATACTTATTCGCGATTCTGCGGATCTTTTCCGAAGTTCCTTTAAATTGTTAAAAATATTTGGTCCTATGGAGTCTTGTTCTTTGTTTCTTGGTCTTATCTAGATATTTGTCAATTGTTTTCTTAACCAGTCTCTCACTGTAGCCGTTTTGCGTAAGTCCTAGTTAAGTTACTTATTTCCTTTTGTAGGGATTCCTTACTGTAACATAAGGTCACTGCGCATTATATAGAGTACGTATAACCCCTTGTTTCTTTCCGTTTGAGTGATTATAATTCTGGTGTAAATATTGTCCAGTATGGGTAGGTTTTTTGTATACCGAGGTTTGTGTATGTCCAATGTCCATTATTTTGTTTAAGGAAACAATCAACAAATATTAAGATAAGACAAGGAACTTTAACTTGAACAAGGCTTCACAGGAACCAATATTTATGACAATTCCGTATATTAAAGGATTTTTGGAAAAGATCCCCAGAATCTTGGAAAAGTATAATATTAAAACGGCATCGGCATTTAAATCCCAAGCCACTTTAAGAAGTATTTTTTACTAAGACGAGACCAGCCAACAATGTCTCAAATAATAACTATCTACCTAATTCCCTGTGAATGTGGCAAAGTATACGTCAGGGAAACAAAAAGAATGCCTCTAGCATACAAACAAGCCGTCCAAAAACAGATTTTGTGCGTGTATCAAAATAAAAAATCGCTTTGCTAATCAGATTTAAACATGACCGACTAGAACTAAGGGCTTTTGAATTTGTCTAAATTATCCCTACATAGAAGTTATTAACAACATTTTTATAATTTTTAATATGGTAGAAGTTAAAAATTTTTTAAAAAGTTTAATTATATATTCCTCGGTTTTTTTCTAATACGTTGTTAAAATTTTGTTTATAACTTCTACAAATAATTAAGACAAATTCAAAAGCCCTAAGTTCTAGTCGGTCATGGTTAGTCCTGGTCAAAGCGGCTTTTTATTTTAAAACACGCACAAAATCTGTTTTTGGACGGCTTGTTTGTATGTAAGACCAAAGATAATACTACTACGAATAGATGGTTCATTTAAATGGGGCGTTTTGAATCAGTATAAAAATTAAGTCGGTAACCCCTGCCCCAGCAAATCGAGGTACGAAACCATGTGCGACATTGTCAATGTCTGTCGCTTGTACCTTATTCGGAACACGAAGTAGCGAAAGCGGGCGGCTAAACGAATTGTGTAATTTCTAGTCGCGTTTCATCACGCCAATAGTAAAGGCCTGCCGGCAACACTGTTTAACTTTCGTTCAAGGATAGCGCGAAAATCTCTCGATGGACATCGGCTCGCGTTAGCCAAAGTCCATTAGGGGTATCAAAAATATAGCATTGAATGGTTCATCTTATCCGTAGTAGTATTATCTTTGGTAAGACGCATTCTGGCAATTGAAAAAGGTCCAGAACCCGTTTTGGTCTACGTTAAACGGCCGGAAAGTGATATTTCGAACATTGCCAATATGCTGTCAACCAGAACGCGTTTTGGCCACTTTTTCCGTCCATTGGCCGAAATCGGAGTTTGATCGTAACATATATAAACAAATAAAGACAAAAGAAGTCCAAGATTTAAGTTTTATTGAAAGAAATTTTACCTTTCTAAAGTAGGTTATCTCCAAAATCGCAATTTAAATGAAGTTATTATAAAGTGCAAAAAATTATAAAAATGCGAGAAACCCAAAACATTTTAAAATTGACCATCTGGTATACTCCGCCAACACTAATATTCAAAGTAATACCGTATTGATTTATTGACATACATTTTATGCAAATATGAACTTATTTATAGAACAGTGCGGGAAAATAAAAATTTAAATATTAAAAGATTCATGGCTTACGTGGGTGGTTGAATTGTGATGTTATTTTCAGGTGACTCGGCTGAAGGCTGGGTCAAGTGCCTTCTTGTAGATGGTAAAGCCTTGGCTATGGAAGGGTTATAAATCTTGGGGTCGCTAACCATTCGAACGAAAAAGCTTCTTTTGTGAGCCAATGTTTCCTTTTTCTTTCTCTGAAGGAGTTCGAATACCTCGTCTTGAAGTTCCTGAAAAGAATTACATAAAGCTAGAGTTCTTGTGGTATTACAAGCCTCAATATTTACATTGGTATAAAAGTAAATTAAGTAAAACAAATTGTAGATAAGGACTGCCAAAATTATTTTAACAAGTAATATTACACATACATTAGGATAATTGATTTGAAATCAATTATCTAAAAAAAAAGTATTTTTCATATAGTAAATTCAGTGCTAAACAAAATGACTATTTTATTCTGCAGGTCGGCATTCATTAATAACCACAGGTCATACCAAAATATGTTACACCTTAATTAAACAGAAAATTATCAACTTTTCCCAACACTAAAGAGTGACCGCAAAGTTAGTCTATTTTTTCACTTTCGCCAAAGACCTTAAAAAAATCCCAAAAATATTCTGCATATGTCAAATTATTGGTAATAAAAAATCAAGATGCGCATATTTTTTGGTTTTTAAAGAATATCGAAAATCACCCCTTATTACGGGTTAATATGATGACGCAAAACTGAAATATATAAATATTATTAATAAGAAAAAAGCAATTCTTATTGTATTTTTTATATGAAATGAAATCTTACAAATATGAAATAATTTATTTTTATATTATTAACTCGCTAAGGGGGTTAAATCATGCCCTAAATATGAAAACAATTAAAAAATACTTAAAAAATCTGGGAAAAACTACTAAGGTATTCTAAATTATTAGAAATTCAAATCGTGTACTTTCCACCAGTATCTATAAGAAAACCACCCCTTTAACAACGGGGTGAACTACCCCCGAACGTGATAACATACGAAAATATCATAGCGATAAAAAAACCGTTGAATATTTTATAATAGATCCTACTTCTTTGGTCAGAAAGATTACGCTTACTTGTCCTAATTATTCAAAACTTTTTTAATAAAAATAAACCCCCAAGGTGGTGAAATCATCCCCGAAATATAAAAAAATCAAAAATAACTTAAAAAATCTAGGAAAAACTACTAAGGTATTATAAATTTAAATCATGTACATCCCATCAGTGTCTATAAGAAAACCACCCCTGTAATAAAGGAGTTAACTACCCCTGAACGTAATAACATACGAAAATATTATAGCAGTATAAGAACACTGTCGAATATTTTATAATAGATCTTACTTTTCTTGTTAGAAAGATAAAGCTGACTTTAATTGATTATTTCAAACTTTTTTTTTGTAAACATCAACCCTCATAGGTGGTAAAATCATTCCCGAAATATGAAAAAAAAATTGAAAAATTTAGGAAAAAACTATTAAGATATTCTAAATAATTAAAAATTCAGATCGTATACTTCCCACCAGTGTCTATAAGAATAATAATTAAAAAAAAATAAAAATTGCTTAAAAAATTTAGGACAAACTATTAAGATATTTTAAATAATTAGAAATTTAAATCGTGTACGTCCCACCAGTGTCTATAAAAACACCACCCCTATAACAAAGGGGTGAACTATCTCTGAACGTGATAACATACGAAAATATCATAGCAATTTAAGAAAACTCAAATATTTTATATTGGATCTTAGCTTTCTGTTAGATATATTAAGCCGACTTGATCTCATTATTCCAAACTTTCTTTTCTGAAAACCAACCCTCTTTGAAATAGTTGGATCAAGTCAGCTTAACCTATCTAAACAAAAAACTAAGATCTGTTATAAAATATTTAAGTTTTTTTATATTGCTATAATATTTTTGCATGTTATCACGTTCAGAGTTAGTTCACCCCTTAGTTATAGGGGTGGCTTGTTTATAGATACTGGTGAAAAGTAGTGGAGTTGAATTTCTAATAATTTAGAATATCTTAGTAGTTTTTTTTTTTAATATTTAGCGGATGATTTCACTTCTTAAAGAGGTTGATTTTTATAATAAAAAAGTTTTAAATAATTAAATAAAGTTAGCTTAATTTTTCTGATAAAAAAAGTAAGATCTATTTTAAAATATTTAAGAGTTTTCTTATAATATATGTATAATAATTTCTTATGGTATTACGTTCGGGGGTAGTTCACCCCCTCGTTACACGGATGGTTTCCTTAAATAAATACTAGTGAGAGGTACACGATTTGAATTTTTAATAATTTAGAATATCCTAGTAGTTTCTCCCAGATTTTTCAAGTCATTTTTGTTTTTTTTTTAATATTTAGGGGATGATTTAACCCCCTTAGCAAGCTTAATGGTGGACTTTTAACTATATTACACCCTTATTATTATATAAATATTTTTTTCTATTTTTAAAATTTTATTTTATAGAAAAAATACAATTAAAATTACTTTTATTCGTATTGACATTATTCATATATTTCAGTTTTGCGACATCATATCAACCTCTAATTAGAGGTGATTTTCGACATTTTTCAAAAAATATGCTCATCTTGATTTTTTATTACCGATAATTTGACATGTGCAGAATATTTTTAGGATTTTATTCAAGGTCTCTGGCAAAAGGGAGAAAATAGGCTAAAAATATGCTGTTTTTGCGGTCACTCTTTAGTACCCTAAAAAAGTACCACAATTATATCAACAAGACAAAATAATATTTACATATGGCAAAATTACCAAACATTTCTTTGTGTCCTATTTTCCAACGTCATTAAACTGTAAAACAAGCTTTGGGTTTTTCGTACCTTGCATTAGGTAGTTGCAACTTTTTTAATCATCTTAATTATTTTTATTTCTGTAGTTATATTTGAACAGAAAATTCCTAATTACTAGCTAAAGAGCAATTCCAAAGAGATCAAAAGCCGTTCCTACAAAAAGTAGAATCTGCATGTGGAAAATAACTGCTCGATTTTAAAGGCCAACTGGTTTATTTAAGGCAATTTCTATTTTAGACTCCAGTTAAATGGTATAATAATATATTTTTGTTAACAGCCAAAGCGATCGGTAAAGAAAAATGTTTTGAGGCATAAAGTACTAATACTAACTGAAGTGAGGATCTTTCTGTGTAGTTTAAAATATATGAAGAGCAAAAAGACAAAAGGTTACAAAAATTTAAGGATAGAAAATATCCCGTTTTTAAAATACGTTATAATAAAATTTATTTAAATAACTTAATTTAAAACTAGCGATAAAAGCTTGTACGGAAAGCTTTTATCGGTTTTAATACTACATAATATTCTCAACTTTTTGGCAAAAGCTAATTTATTTTATAATACCTTGGAAGATAACACAAAATTACTATCCAAATCCCCACTAAAATGCAGAAAATCAACACAGAATTACATTAATATTAAACAGATCATTAAATTTCTTCTATATATTAAATAACTTATTTTAATTTCTTTTTACATTTTTAACCATTAACCATTTATTATTATTAACACAGGCCCACAAAAAAAGTGGTATGTGCTGAGTGTCGAACTAGTATTTTTTTCGGCTGAACCCGAATTTAAAGTCAAAATTGTGGATCAAACAGCAAAAAATCAAGAAAAGGCGTAATTTCAGGTATTAACCACTTTTTTTTTTAATTCAAAACGTCAATATCTTAAAAATACTGAAAGATACACGGAACTTTCTATGATATAAATTATGTATTTTTACAAGACCTTTATTTAAACCTTTTTGTCTAAATGCAATATTTTCGAGTTATAATCAAAACACCGAATAATCAGGATTTTTTTTAATGTATACCTCTGGAAAAAAATTAAAAATTATTATTTTTGGATTTTTTCTGCAAATTTTAAATTATTTAAGATTCAAATAAATAAAATAAATGATTTTTCATTTAAAAAACCCAAAAAATCACATTTTTTTTCCTAATTTAGACTGAAATTTTGTGTCAAAATATCATTATGTTTATATAACTTTATTAAAAACAATTTTAAAAACACTCTTTTTCGTTATATGGATTTTTTGTATCTCTTATAGTTATACAGTCTTAGTTCAAACATTGTGTGGTAGCAGGTTTCTGCCGGTAAATGTACCGTGTCGGTTTTTTTTAAGTTTTCTTGATTTTTTGCTATTTGACTCCCAATTTTGACTTCAGATTCATGTTTAGCAGAAAAAAATACGCCACAAAATCTTAGTCCGACACCCAGCACACACCACTTTTTTTGTGGACCTGCGTAATTTGGGTAATATAGGCTTTTAAATGTTTTTGTTATCTTTTAATTTCCTGCGGCACATGATTTCTTACAAACGTTCCAAAATCTGTAAAATTAAAAGATCAGGCATCCCCGAAAAATATAAAACACCACAAACTTCGCTATCGAGAGAACGTATAACAAAGAAATCTGCATTGGCATTTTTCTATAATCAAATATTAAAAAGTTGGTATAAATTTTTACACACTTTAATAAAGATATAAAAAAATGCTTAATTGATTCTTAAATGCTCGATGCCGAACAAGAAAAAGCAAGAATGGAAGCGTTGCACCCAATCTGCGCTCATTTTGTTAGGATTATGATTTCTCAAACTGTAGTTGGTATTTCCGCAAATAAATCTGGCTTCATTTTTATGACGCAAAGACCAAATAAAATTAAAAGTACGTAGGTATTTTACTAAAAATAATTTACAATATAAGGTTAAAAATGTCGAAACCTTATACAAAATAAACTGGACCGGTAAATATTTTATTATCTGTAATCACACTTGTAAACTCGGCCGGTGGTCAATATTTATCAGGTACTTAGGTTCTTCTCGGTCATGGTAAGTTCTGGTTAGCAAAGCAGCTTTTTATTTTTCCTGAATAAACTTTTATAACCATAAATGTTGTTGAATTTTTATAAACGGCCCAGTTTTCTTATCGGATTTACGGCCCGTTCATTTAACGACCGGCTGAGTTACATACCTTTTTTTGGGTCATATTTTTATGGTGGAATTTAATTATCATCGGCATATATATATATAATATAGAAATAAATATATATATATATTTATTATGTATATATATATATATATATATATATATATATATATATATATATATATATATATATATATATATATATATATATATATATATATATATATATATAATATATATATATATATATATATATATATATATATATATATATATATATATATATATATTATATATATATATATATATATATATATATAAAATATATAAAAAATTATAATAAGTCACTAATGAAATAGTATTGAAAATTTTAATATATTAAAAGGGGATTAAAATAAAAAACAGGGATTTTCATAAGTAAAAAATGGTTCTAAATAAAGGGAAAAAGATGTAAAATTACATAAGAAAACATAATACAGCTTTAGAATGTAATTTAGTGTATAAATGAAACAGAATACATACCAAAATCTGACATTTATAGAAAATCATTTTATTAAGCCTCGGAGCATAAAAGTAAAATGTTAAAGGACACTACCAAAAGCTTCCCCTGAACCTAAAAGATTATAAATCGATATAAAATAATGTTAGAACATAATAATTTCAAAAAACAGGACATAAATATACTGAGTATATACAAAAATACAAAAATAAAGACATGACAGGTTGTTACAAGGGATAGAAAAGTACATAGCTTATTATCACCTTATAAATAGATTTGAGTTAGGATAGATGTTAGAATTAGTTTTAATAGGATAAGATAAGTACAAAAACAAAGAACTCTATAAAAAAGAACTGTTTAATGAACTCAAAAGTGACTTAGATTAAGTGAAATGGACAGGTAAAGACAAGTGTTGTATTTTCATAAAAATAACAAATAGTGGAAATAAAAAAAGAAAGTGATATAGTGAACAGTATAGTAAAAACATTCATTTTCTAGAATTAGATATTAAAAACGGGTAAAAACTTAAAGAGTTACCAAATAATTACATTTGTAATCATAGTAAATAAACAATGTTTATTTATGGACAATAATGTTGAATTGTAAAATGATTATAAATTATTAAGGAATCATATTAATCTTAAAAGATGTATTTAATTATGTATATTTAAGTTTGTAAAGTAGGTAGGAAAGAAAACCTAAAGTTTATTTGTAAATTGGAAAATAAGTAAAAGTCACGTACGCCATTTATCAAGCATCAATAGCTTTAAAAATGAAATTCGCAAACAAACTCAAATTAAAACATAAATTTGTTTATACCAAATGAAAAGCAAATAAATTTATAATAATTTTCATTTAATAACAAGGGCCAATATAAAGAAATAAACATAGGGTTTTATAAAAAGAAAATCAAAATATATCAAAATTGAAGTCATAAAATTTAACATAAATTTTTCTCAAGTGGCCTGGAAAGCATCCATTTTCATAAAAATTATTCATTTGTTTCAATGAGTATATAAGCAAAAAACGCCCGAAAACGGCATCATTCACATAATTCAGTTGCTACCGAAAACTTAAAAGTTTATTATAATAAAAACAAATGAATGGTCAAAGAAAGTATTCTAACCTCACTATTTTGACAGAAAGTAAACAAACAAAACAAAGTTAAGTTTCCAGTATAAATATAAAGTTAAATCATCAGAAAGTTTATAAAAGTGTTAATACAGAAACAATCAAGTTAAATACCTGTGTTAATGGTAATTAATCCAGACAATTAAAAGTAAACCAGCAATCAAAATCGACAAACGTCAACAAGTATATTTTTCGACACGTTCGATACTAACATCACACTAGAGGCAGCTTTGGACATTATTTATGGGAAGATTTACAAGTAAACCAAAGGGAAAACGAGATTATTTAGT
This sequence comes from Listronotus oregonensis, assembly GCA_019359885.1. NCBI lineage: Eukaryota > Metazoa > Arthropoda > Insecta > Coleoptera > Curculionidae > Listronotus > Listronotus oregonensis. The sequence goes on along the minus strand of JAHBCN010013354.1, from coordinate 8,616 downwards.
TTTAGTATCCTTTTTTATAATGTTTATGACAAATAGTCATAGTTCATTTATATTGTTCCTGTAATAAGGTAAGAGTTTATTTATGTATTGTAAAAGGATAGGAGAAATAAATATTGCCAACATAACTCTAAAAGAAAGAATCATATTGCCAACGTTACTTTAAAAGAAACTATAAAATTGAGGCAAGACATAGATATAAATATTAAACATAATTATGAATTAAAAATATATGATTTAAGATTTAAGAATAACAGCATTATTATCATTTTTATAAATATTTGTTATCAAAAATTAGTATTTATAATAAATAATTTATTTTGAAAATTATTCAAATCTTTTATTTTGTATGTATGTCCAGATAAATGTATGAGATAAAAGCCAGAACTCAAAGGGATTGAGAGTTTCAGAAAGCCGGAGTTGACATACTTAAAACCCCACAGAATTAAAATTAATTGTAACGAATCTCGCTAAATATTATAACATAAAAACAAAATACCAAAAAAATATAAAATAAAATAATTAAAAAATAATATAAATTAACTATAATTAAAATATATAATATAATTAATTCGTTACAATATATATGGGCCGTTTATAAAAATTCAACAACATTTTTGGTTATAAAAGTTTATTCAGGAAAAATAAAAAGCTGCTTTGCTAACCAGAACTTACCATGACCGACAAGAACCTAAGTACCTGATAAATATTGACCACCGGCCGAGTTTACAAGTGTGATTACAGATAATAAAATATTTACCGGTCCAGTTTATTTTGTATAAGGTTTCGACATTTTTATCCTTATATTGTGAATTATTTTTAGTAAAATACGTACTTTTAATTTTATTTGGTCTTTGCGTCATAAAAATGAAGCCAGATTTATTTGCGGAAATACCAACTACAGTTTAGAAAAATCATAATCCTAACAAAATGAACGCAGATTGGGTGCAACGCTTCCATTCTTGCTTTTTCTTGTTCGGCATCGAGCATTTAAGAATCAATTAAGCATTTTTTTATATCTTTATTAAAGTGTGTAAAAATTTATACCAACTTTTTAATATTTGATTATAGAAAAATGCCAATGAAGATTTCTTTGTTACACGTTCTCTCGATAGCGAAGTTTGTGGTGTTTTATATTTTTCGGAGATGCCTGATCTTTTAATTTTACAGATTTTGGACCGTTTGTAAGAAATCATGTGCCGCAGGAACTTAAAAGATAACAAAAACATTTAAAAACCTATATTACCCAAATTAGGCAGGTCCACAAAAAAGTGGTGTGTGCTGGGTGTCGGACTAAGATTTTTTGGCGTATTTTTTTCTGCTAAACATGAATCTGAAGTCAAAATTGGGAGTCAAATAGCAAAAAATCAAGAAAACTTAAAAAAACCGACACGATACATTTACCGGCAGAAACCTGCTACCACACAATGTTTGAACTAAGACTGTATAACTATAAGAGATACAAAAAATTCATATAACGCAAAAGAGTGTTTTTAAAATTGTTTTTAATAAAGTTATATAAACATAATGATATTTTGACACAAAATTTCAGTCTAAATTAGGAAAAAAATGTGATTTTTTGGGTTTTTTTAAAGAAAAATCATTTATTTTATTTATTTGAATTTTAAATAATTTAAAATATGCAGAAAAAATCCAAAAATAATAATTTTCAATTTTTTTTCCAGAGGTATACATTAAAAAAAATCCTGATTATTCGGTGTTTTGATTATAACTCGAAAATATTGCATTTAGACAAAAAGGTTTAAATTAAAGGTCTTGTAAAAATACATAATTTATGTCATAGAAAGTTCCGTGTATCTTTTAGTATTTTTAATATATTGACGTTTTGAATTTAAAAAAAAAGTGGTTAATACTTGAAATTACGCCTTTTCTTGATTTTCTGCTGTTTGACCCACAATTTTGACTTTAAATTCGTGTTCAGCCGAAAAAAATACTAGTTCGACACTAGCACACACCACTTTTTTTGTGGGCCTGTGTTAATAATAAATGGTTAATGGTTAAAAATGTAAAAAGAAATTAAAATAAGTTATTTAATATATAGAAGAAATTCAATGATCTGTTTAATATTAAAGTAATTCTGTGTTGATTTTCTGTATTTTAGTGGGGATTTGGATAGTAATTTTGTGTTATCTCCCAAGGTATTATAAAATAAATTAGCTTTTGCCAAAAAGTTGGGAATATTATTTAGTATTAAAACCGATAAAAGCTTTCCGTACAAGCTTTTATCGCTAGTTTTAAATTAAGTTATTTAAATAAATTTTATTATAACGTATTTTAAAAACGGGATATTTTCTATCTTTAAATTTTTGTAACCTTTTGTCTTTTTCTTTTCATATATTTTAAACTACACAAAGTCCTCCTTCAGTTAGTATTAGTACTTTATGCCTCAAAACATTTTTTTTTTACCGATCGCTTTGGCTGTTAACAAAAAAATATTATTATACCATTTAACTGGGGTCTAAAATAGAAATTGCCTTAAATAAACCATTGGCCTTTAAAAACGAGCAGTTATTTTCCACATGCAGATTCTCTTTTTGTAGGGAAGGCTTTTTATCTCTTTGGAATTGCTCTTTAGCTATAATTGAATTTTCTGTTCAAATATAACTACAGAAATAAAAATAATTAAGATGATTAAAAAAGTTGCAACTACCAAGCAAGGTACGAAAAACCCAAAGCTTGTTTTACAGTTTAATGACGTTGGAAAATAGGACACAAAGAAATGTTTGGAATTTTGCCATATGTAAATGTTATTTTGTCTTGTTAATATAATTTGGTACTTTTTTTGGGTACTAAAGAGTGACCGCAAAAACAGCATATTTTTTGCCTATTTTCTCATTTTTTCCAGAGACCTTTAATAAAATCCAAAAAAATTCTGCACATGTCAAATTTTCGGTAATAAAAAATCAAGATTAGCATATTTTTTTTGGGAAAATGTCGAAAATCCCTCTAATTAGAGGTTGATATGATGTCGCAAAACTGAAATATATGAATAATGTCAATACGAATAAAAGTAATTTTAATTATGTTTTTCTATAAAATAAAATTTTAAAAATAGAAAAAAATATTTATATAATAAGGGTGTAATATAGTTAAAGTCCACCGTTAAACTTGCTACGGGGGTTAAATCATCCCCTATATATTAAAAAAACAAAAATGACTTGAAAAATCTGGGAGAAACTACTAGGATATTCTAAATTATTAAAATTCAAATCATTTCATTTCCCTGTAACGAGGGTGAACTAACCCCAGACGTAATACATAGAGAAATTATTATGCATGTATTATAAGAAAACTCTTAAATATTTTAAAATAGATCTTATTTATCAATATATATATATATATATATATATATATATATATATATATATATATATATATATATATATATATATATATATATATATATATATATATTTTTATATATATATATATATATATATATATATATATATATATATATATATATATATATATATATATATATATATATATATATATAAATATATTTTTAAAAATAATATAAATTTTTTTAAAATTTTTTTGTTAGATAGGTCATGCCCCTTTTTAATCCCCCCGGGGGAACTTTTTTTCCATCTTCAACGTTCTCTTTTATAAAAATATTTAAATTTTTCACTCTTTTGCCTAACTTTTTGGTCTCTTACTATTTTTTATATATTGCACGGCAAAACAAAAAAAAACAAAAATTTTAACACATTGAAGATTGTAAACAAAGCCTTGGGGGCCACATGTTATTAGGTCGATTTTTTCTTAAAATCGTGTGTATAATCACATTCTTTATTATGTCTTTAAAGTTTAGAAATACCCTGTAAATAATAGGTTGCTGGCGCTAGTATTATTGTTGAGTAGGTTATGATTATGATACAAACATGCTTTAAATGCTTGATTTGTTTTTAGCGCTTTAAGAGCATAGGTATCATAATAAAATTTGAATAGTATTTCAGCCAAAATCAAGTTGTTTTGTAAAAAATAAAAGAAGTAACCAGTGCATGTTCAAATAAATTTGTATTGTTTTTGTTTCTCTTGTGTTACTTTTACTAACGGATGAAACCAAGCTCACTTTTAAATAATGGATATTACTTAAAATCTATTTTTAGTACACCTAAGAAGTTTTTTTGGGCCCCTTTTTCTTATGGTTTCCTAATGATTTTTACATTAAACGCCCACCGTAGATGTATATTTTTAAAATTTTTTTTGCAATGAGTCATTTACATTACATTTAAATTAAATTATAAATGTGTATCCTACATATTCCACCATAATCTAATTTATTAGTCATTGGAATTATAACTGTCCAAAATAATAACAGGATCCATCTTCGGTAAAGTCTATTGTTGGCTAAATAATTAATGTTTAAAGGTTATATCTGATTCGTCTTGTGAAATAAATTTAATTACTGTTTTTTTTTATACTGTTTAGGGTTAAAATAGTCATTTAAATTATAATTGCTAAAATTGACATTTTATTCTGTGAGAAGGGAAGTTTGGAACAAACGAACTTCGAACAAAATAAAATCACACCAAATTGTTATTATTATTATTTTTAAAATCTAATTTCATCTAATTTATCTAAGAAATTAGTTCCTAAGGTAAGTAAAATCGAATTTGTTGATTTGTCTTTGTTGACAAGTAACGTTAAATAATCGCGAATTCTTGGATGGAGATGGAGAGTGATCAAGGAAATAAATTTCTTCCGGTGGAAATCGAAGAAGCTGCCAATAAAGTTACTTTTGAATTATTGCCTAGTAAGTCAAAGTACCAATACGAATTTACATACGATCGTTTCTTAAAAGCGTGTGATCAAAAAAATGTTAGTGGCAAAAATGCCAGTGAAAAAGTGCTCCTTGCGTACTTTGATGAAAAGTCCAAAATATGGAAATCGTCTTCGCTCTGGTGAAATTACGATGATAAACATAAATAATTAGGACATTAGCAGATATTACAAGCTACTTGCCTTTTTAAAGCGAAAGGGTGAAGGATATCGACCGAAAAAGTCTAAAATATTGACAAGGGAACAAATAGACAAATTTCTCGCAGAAGCCCCGGATAAAAGACATCTTATGCAAAAAGTAGCCCCAATTTTCGGTGTATTTGAAGCCCTTTGTCGAAAAGACCTGTGTAATTTGACATTAAATAGCATCGAAGATTTGGGACTTCACTAATTGTGCATATACCAGACACAAAAACTAATGTGCAACGAACCTTTGTAATTGGTGGTACCTTGCATATGAACTATTATACGGGGAATAATAATTATTTTAGAGTTTTTATAAGATGCTTAAAGAATAAATGTGCCATAACTCCAGTTGGAATCAACACATTTGGTAAAATGCCTGCCCAAAAAGCTAAATTTTTAAATTTGCCTGATTTCCATCTTTACACTGGACATGGCTACCGACATTGTAGCTAGTTTGTATGCGGACTCTAGTTCTATTCTTACTACAACGGATGGAAGCCCAGTACAGTAGCGCAGAGGGTTACATAGAAGACTCACTCGCTACAAGAGGAAAAGAAAATTGCTTATCAAATTTTGTCAAATGACATTGCTTCCTCACCGGGTACATATCTTACCAAAGTAAATTGTGTAATAACCACCAATGAGATTGGCCATGGAGTTTCTTATTCTAATTGTATTTTTAGTAATTGTACTTTTAATTAAATAAATAATTTATTTAAATTTAAGGATTACGTTTCTGTAATTTCTTATCTGTAAAGTAAATCACTTTTAGCACAAGTGCTAAAAGTAATTACTTTTAACTCCAGTGTCATTAAATAACATTTTAGACACTGAAAGCATGCATTAATCAAAAAATCAAACTTTTAATAACGTTTGTAGAAAAATGTAGTTATTCCAAAAAATTGCAGGCACAATTAAAAAAAACAAATACAGAAATAATAAATAGACATTTCAGTTATTTATCTATGCATGCTCATTCTTAGTGAGATTTTATTGTTTAGGAAGGTAGAAACGCCTTTTATTAAAATGTTTTTATTTTTTTTTATACTATACCTTCTTAAAATCTTAATATATAACGATAAAATCATTCCTAACGTCCTTATTTTCACTTTTCATTGTTGCCATAGTTTTAAATACTCAGTCGCCTACATGTATTGTTGTAGAGCCTTCTTAGATGTTTTTGTATAATAAAAGTAATTTTTGATCATAAGTTTCAAATTAATATTAGTTTTAAGCCGAAAATCAACTAAATAATTATACTTTTCTTGCAAAAGTACTGATCATTAATGTAACAATTACAGAGGTCCACAAAAAAAATTGTGTGTGCTGGGTGTCGGACTAGAATTTTTTGGTGTATTTTTTTTCCGCTGAACACGAGTCAAAAGTCAAAGTAGGAGCTCTATCATGCTGGAACCCGCTTTAAAAAATATCTATTTTTTATTTTATTTTAAACTACAAACGATGCTAATGAATGTAGTAAACTCATTCTTTTTTGTAGTTTTAATAGTTAGACCGAAAAACTTATAAATTAATTTCTGAACAGTAATTATTGCAAATAACAAAGTGGCTACTAGTGAGATGAATGCTCAATCGTTTGTAGTTTTTTGTAGTAACAAAAAAAAATTTTTTTAATTGATGCGAGTACACAAAATATTGCATATTACGAAAAATAATAAAGATACAAAAAAGTGCGACAACTACAAACGATGCTAATGAATGTAGTAAACTTATTTTTTTGGGGTTTTTAATAATTAGACCGAAAAAAATTACAAATACATTTTTGAGCAGTAATTATTGTAAATAATGTAGTTGCTACTAGTGAGATGAATGCTCAATAATTTGTAATTTTTTGTAATAACAATTTTTTTTTTAATTTATGCGAGTACACAAAATATCGCATATTATGAAAAATAATGGAGGTGCAAAAAAGTGCGACATGTATTCAAAAACTACAAGCGATGGTAATAAATGTAGTTAACTCAATTTTTTATAGTTGTAATATTTAGACCGAAAAAATTATAAATACATTTCTGAGCAGCAATTATTGCAAATAATGAAGTTGCTACTATTGAGATGAATGCACAATCGTTTGTAATTTTTGGTAGTAACAAAAAAAAGTTTTTTTACTTGATGCGAGTACACAAAATATCGCATATTACAAAAAATAATGGAGTTACAAAAAAGTGCCACCTGTACTCAAAAACTACAAACGATACTTATGAATGTAGTAAACTCAATTTTTTGTAGTTTTAATAATAAGACCAAAAAAAATATAAATACATTTCTGAGCAGTAATTATTGCAAATAATGAAGTTGCTACTAGTAAGATAAATGTTCAATCGTTTGTAGTTTACGTTAAAAGTTTACTACATCCATTAGCATCGTTTGTAGTTTTTGAGTACATGTCGCACTTTTTTGTACCTTCATTATTTTTAGTAATATGCGATATTTTGTGTACTCACAACAAGTAAAATTTTTTTTTTTTTACTACAAAAAAATACAAACGATTAAGCATTCATCTTACTAGTAGCAACTACATTATATGCAATAAATACTGCTCAGAAATGTATTTATAATTTTTTGGGCTAATTATTAAAACTCAAAAAAATTGAGTTCACTACATTTATTAGCATCGTTTATAGTTTTTGAGTACATGTCGCAATTTTTTGTACCTTCATTTTTTTTCGTAATATGCGATATTTTGTGTACTAGCATAAAGTAAAAAAAATTGCGTTTACTACATTCATTAGTATCGTTTGTAGTTTTTGAGTACATATGGCACTTTTTTGTAACTTCATTATTTTTCATAATATACGATATTGTGTGTACTCGCATTAAGTAAAAAATGTGTTTTTGTTACTACAAAAAACTACAAACGATTAAGCATTCATCTCACAAGTAGCAACTACATTATTTGCAATAATTGCTGCTTAGAAATGTATTTATAATTTATTCGGTCTAAATTTTAAAACTACAAAAAAATTAAGTTTACTACATTCATTAGCATCGTTTGTAGTTTTAAATAAAATTTAAAAAAATAGATATTTTTAAAGCGGGTTCCAGTGTGATAGAGCTCAAAGTTGGGGGTCAAACAGCAAAAAATCAAGAAAAACCCAAAATACCGATACGGTGCATTTATCGGCAGAAACCTGCTACCACGGAATGTTGGGACTACTATATAAACTACAAGAGAAAAAAATTATAAAACAAAAAATAAAGCTTTTAAAATTGTCCTTATAAAAAGTTATGTAAACATTTTCGATAAGATAAATGATAAAGGAGATACAAACGAAAATGCAATTTTGACAAAAAAAATCGGTCCAATGTTTGGTTTACTGGCTAATACTTGAGCCAAAGCCACTGCGTTTTATTAATTTAACAAACCACCAGTTACTAGAAAAAATATATGGTATGTGTGTACGCGTTAAAAAACTATAAAAATTAGACACCAGAACCAAAACATAAATATATATTTTTTCAGACCGCTATGCAAGTGTAAATACGTAAATAAGTATCTACAGATTTTCATCACTTCAAATTGTGTCAATAACTTTTAAAAAATTGCTGCCAAAAATAATAGGATGAAATATTTGTTAATGAAAAAGCAGACCAACTAGCAGAAGC
>JAHBCN010013353.1:0-24581 GCA_019359885.1 Listronotus oregonensis | reverse complement strand
AACTTGCCCTTCTGGCTGTAGGGCTTGGACACCTTGAACGAAAACGGGATAAAAACCGTTTTTCCCGCAATGTTTCACATTTTTTTTTTTGAGGTAAACCGACCTAACGTAATCGCTCGAGAACTTGTTGTTAAATCAGCAACGGAAACCGTCACGCGTACAATCTCAAAGCAGCGGCCGTAGATTGACGAAACTCTATAAAATCAATATATCCACGAATTCATCGATTTCGTATTGTGATTTTTGCGATTTAACAATAATTCAAAATAAACTTTACCTCGTCTGGTAAAAGCAAAGCGACTAATTTTTAATGCTGATTAACAAGGCAAAAAAAAAACGTAAATAAGAAATAACTCTTTTTCTGACCAGGGCCGCACAGTGACACATTTTCAAATAGGTTTATTATATGTAGCTTAGTTATTTTTGGGTTTAAAAAAATGTTTTGAAAGAGTTGTTTATTTTAATGAGTTATATGACAGTTAAAAAGGGAATTTAAAGGAATCACCTGTATTAAAAATTTAATAAATAACTGTTACATAAATATGTATCCTAAAGTAAGTATGAAACTAAAAAAGGTAATATAGATTTATTTTTAAGCATAATAAATAATTGAAAGATCTTATAATCCTCTCTTTAATATCTTTTAGCTTGTGTATTAAACTCGCTTTTAAAATCAAAAAACCTTTGATTTCCTTGGTATATACTAATATTTATTCGTTTTTGGCCAACAAAAATAGAAGCTGTATAAGTCTCTAGGACACCAAAGAAACCTAAACATACATCATGTCCCAATAACACCGTTATACCAAAATTTCCCATTATCGTAGGGGCAAGCCCGAAAGCTCAATCACGCGACGGAAATTCAGCTTGCTATTTTTATCTCATTTCTATGTCAAAATAGCTGCGGCAAACTTTTTGCTATAATCCGTATTATATTTTTGATACCTTGATATTGAAAAAGTTTTTTATTTTTAAAAATAAAAAATAAAGCTAATAAGTCACAAAAAGAATATACTTATTTTGATTTATGACAATTGTATAATTAAATATTTAATAAAAACGCATAAAGATTACAAGTTTTTGTCTATCACAGTGGGTTATTAATATAAGCGTTTAGCCTACTTCTTACTTAATTACTAACTAGGCAAAAAATATTTAATACGAGCTATAAAAAAATAATAAAAAATTGAGATCTAAGCACGAAAAATTTTGGGGCAATATTATGATACCAAAAATATATAAGAAAATACGTTAGTTCTTTGTTTTTCTACTGGACTTATAGTACAGTAATATTTTGTTTATTGTATTTTATGATCTTTTACAAACAATTATTACGTTTTAGGTAAAGGAAATGGTTTAATTTAAAATAAATTAGGAGGACATTAGACAGCTTAGCAAAATTTGAGTATAGCTTACTTTTGACTACAACTACAGTGCTAGCTATTTATATTTTATTTCATAGCACCTTTTTCACAACCCGGTATAGTGGTAGAGCTGGTGAACAATTTTGAGTAGGTCCTTAAGGCACTTTCAAAATTTGTGTTATTGTCCTTAAAGGACCCCTAAACATAAAAATTAAGGCCTGGCTAAAGGGGCCCTCAATTAACCCTTAAATTAAAAAATGTGCACTAATGTGGGTTCCAAACTACACTTAACGGAACACGGTGTTCACTGGTGGTCACCCATCCAATTACTAACTGTGCCTGCCTGCTTAACTTCACTAATCTGAGCATATATAAGTGTCTCCGGCTTCGGTAATCGAATCTGGTTTGCCCGCCTGCTATACAGGATACAGGTTATTTAATATGCTATTAAAGAAACAAAAGGCTATAAATTTATAAAGAAAAAATGTTAATGACGCAGTAATCGCGCGCCTAGTCCCTAAACTTATGCAATTTGACAAATGGCGAGACGCTAGAAATGTCTATTTAATAAAGAATTAAATAAATTATTTCAGTAAGCTATAATAACAAATATTTTAAATATCCTTCAGGCTACACTCAGATTTATGCTCGGCGAATTAAATTTTGCCACACCACTACTTTTTAAGTAATATTTGGTTGATTTTTCAATTAGACCGTAATTAATAAAAAAAATTCAAATTCTATCTACACGGGTTTAAGTGAAACCTTAGATGACTTTTAACACAAACTAAATTAAATAAACATCAAAAAACAAATTTTAAATAAAATTAAAAATGGATAAAACAAAGAAATACACAATTTTACTGCATAATTGATGGTAGAAACTAAAATTACGACGAAATTACTGACCCGCTTTTTAACTGCCCATTTTGGCCCAAAAATATATTTAATATTTTTTTAAATATGTTCTAAATCCCAATTATACGTATTTTATAATATTATGAAGGAATTCATAAATTTTGACGCAAAATAAAAAGCAAATACATATCAATTTACACTTTTATTAAAGTTGTGTAATGCAACATTAATTACAAGAAAAAAAATAAAACAAACAAACAAAACATACTAATAGGAATATTGAATTAACTAACCAGAACCAACCATGAGATTTTCTGGCTCGGGTTTTTGTAAATTCTGCTAATTCAAATAAGTTATTTACCACCACATTAGCTACGAGAAAAACGGAATAAAACAATAAAACGAAACCTATTTATATTAATGGTAATAAAAGGAAACCATTTTTACACATATGACATGATATTTTCTTGGTTTTTGTTTGTTTCCTTTTTATCCTCAATAGTTTCTTGTTTTTTCTACTGGATAAATTTTTAGACCAATAAGTTAAACTAATACCATTGCACTTAACATATGTTTGTATTTGTCTGACCTTAATAAATTTAATTATTAAAATATCATATTATAATTTTTCCAATTCCAAAAAAGATTTATTGTACATCGGGCCAAATAAGACATTATTCGAAAGATATTTTTTGCAAATTGATAGTTCTCAACACGCTTATCAAAGTCTTCGTGGGTACGAAACCCGATAACTCCCCGAGACTCCCAAAATTTCGTAGCAAATATTTAATTTTGTTGTCGAACTCATAGTCACCCACACAGACACTAGACTTAAGCTTGACATCCCCCAATCATTTAAGTACTCCCCTCCCCCATTCCCTTAAGCTTCTCACCGCCCACCAAAGCATGCCATGTAACTTTTCTCTGTTTATGTAAGTTTTTTCTGTAACCCCTTATTCGTGAATTCCGTAACACAGCCACCTAAACGATCCCAACCCAATAACCTTTAACCCCAACAAAAGAACCACCACCCCTAATTCCTCCATAACTCTACCCCATATCCTCACATGTAATTTTTCTCGGCTTACTGATTGTAATATCGTTAAAGCATGAGTTCCATCCGACGGCCAGCTCAACGATCACTACCCAATACCCTTCGACCCCAACACTTGTACCTCCGATCACCACCTCACGCTGTATCTGTAAGTCTGTCCTGTGACTGTTTCCTGCTTACAGACTGTGCAATATTTTGTTCATTAATTTTATCCTATGTATGTGTATATTATCTCTTAAGCAGGGAAAGGTGACAGACTTTGATTCAGCGCGGGCAGGGGTTGGGGGATTCAATTAGTGTGATCAAAAGGCATTGGGTAGTAATCGTTTACCTGACCGTCGCATAAAATTCATGATAAGCGGTTTTACAACCAGGGAAAAGTTACATGTCAGGTTTTGGTATGGTATGGTGGCGGTGGGGGTGTCATTATTGGGGTCTCAAAGTCCTTGATTGTGATCGTTTAGGTGGCTGTTTAGTTAGTTTTACAACCCGTAAACAGGAACATTCACATGGCAGGTCTTGGTCCGTTGTGGAAAGGTTAAGGGAGTGGGGAGGGGAGTAATTGAATGCTTGGGGGATGTCAGGCTTAAGCCTAGTGACTAAAGGATTGTGTAGAATCCTTTACTGACACTTTCTCTCTCCACTCTTCATGTTTTAATATGTTTCTTAAATTAATTTTAAATATTTATTTGTTTATAACTCATGGTTTATCATTGTGGTGTACTCCGTCTATTTTACCATTTTTAATACAATAATGAACGCTACCCTTTAGGTCAGTTAAGACGCGTGTTTATTTCGCGAGGCTACAGTGCGTGTCATGCTTTCAGGGCCGAAACGAACAACTTCTTATTGGGTGGGAGGTGACTTTGGCGCCCTGGTATTTTAGTGTACTTTTATACACATTACAAATTTATACAATATTTTATGACCCTAAAACACAAACAACCAATTTAAATTACGGTACTTTTTTCTTTACTTGACTCTCGCCGATTTCAATGATTTTTTCCATACGAAGGCGCTGACCACAAATATAAAGTGAGTTTTTTCTGCCTTTTTTTAAGATATTGATCATTAAATATGATTAATAATTAAATTAAACCCATTCATACCATCTTGCCCTTCTCTTATCATAAATTTGGTGACAAGTAAACTTAACTATCATATAATGTTTGAAATTTATCAAAAAAAGTTGTGTTTTCATTAATTTTATTAGGATTTTTGGTAAAAATACAAAACTCCTAGAAATATAGACCATTTAAATATGAGGTTGTGAAGTGTCGCCATCCAATCTTTCCAAATTTAAGCAAATGATTTAAAGTCTAATATTACACAATTAAACACGGTAAAATAAATAAAATAATTATATTATATAATTTTAAATATTCTGTAATAGTTTTCTTTAAAAACCAAAAATGTTGTGCAAAAAAATCAGAAAAACAGTGAAAGTGTAGTTACTTTGAATTTAACATATGTTAACTTTATACATGATTACCATTATTGAATAAAAGTTCGGACCTGACCTTACTATATATTGCGCAAACTCACTGGGGTATTTCACCCATATTCGCCTGCCTTTTTGGCCCTGCACGCGTGGACAAGATTTTTATACTGCACTGGGCTTCCATTAACTTTCAAACTTTTTAGGAACACCAAGAACAAGGCAGAAAGTAATATTCCAAACCATAAACCATATCTCTAAAATTTTAATTTAACCGATGCAATCTCTACCTATTTTATATAATTGCGTAAAAAATATGGGTATAAGAATATGCAGCTATGTGGTCACAAACCCGTATTTTAAGTGATTAAATCTATGAGTCTTACGGTCGAGTGATGATCGCGTTGTTAAATTTAGCAATGGACTTAGTAATTGTTAAAAGTTACTAACGGTTTAGAATGTTTAACAAAATATCAGATTTTGACAGGTTGTTGCCTACTAAAATCATTGAATAACACTGACAATGACGTTTTTTCAAACATTCTAAACCGTTGTTAACTTTTAACAATTGCTAAGTCCATTGCTAAATTTAACAACGCGATCATCACTTGGCCGTATGAGACTTACAATGTTCTTGTAGTCGTCTGCAAGAACTGACCCATACCTTTTTGAAAAGAAACTGGTTGGGCCAATTTTTATTTTATTTTTACAGCGGCTGGCAGCACCTAATTATTTTTATATTTTATGCATTTACTTTTTTTTCATATAAAAAATCTGTTTATATTAAAAAAAACTATTCTTAACCAATCGTCACTATTGGTATTTGCACTGATGCTCTTTAAGCAGCACTCAGTAAATATGAAATATAAAACCAAACATATTGACAAAAATAATATAATTTACTGTTAGCTAAAAAAGTTTATCGTTTTTTTAAATCCTTTTAACTTTTCTCTCAATCTGACGCCCCTTTAAGAGAAAATTTGGCGTCCCCATCAATCACCTATGGGAAAAAGATTTCCCCTTCACCCCCCGTTTGCGCCAGCCCTGCATGATTTGAAAAGTAGTACACTGCCGCGGTCCAACAAAATTTTGTCAATTCTTTTAGCGCGGCAAAGCATGTTTGTTATAAAAATATAAGCGTGTGCAAATCAGGAAGTTTGTCTCGCAAATCAGCCTCATGAAATGGATACGCGGCTTTTTAAACATTAAAGCTTTTTAAAATTTTATTTACTAATTTACCTAACCAATGTAGTGTTTACACATTATTGAATTTAAAATGTATGAATTAAACTGAACACACAAACCCGCTGTGTAAAATAGCTTTTTTCTAAAAATACGCCGCATAAAAAATTACCCCAATTTGTGGTCAGACTAAACGCACAGGGGACCATAAAAAATAAACTTTTATTCATTTTTCATTATGTCAGACTAGCTGAAAATCTTTTTTTAAAGTGTGGGTTATTTATAGGAAAACCAGCAAAGTATGTGAACAGCTGTTACCATTTTCTATGGCTTGGTTCGTTATTCTTGTAGGCAAAATTAAAATTTGAGCTGAATGATTTTATTTTTAAAGGGAAATACTGCAAAAACCTATATAGTAGGCTTATAACTTTTATCGCCATTGTCTCGGCTAGTTGTTTATGTAGTAGTTTCTGCACTAATAAAAACACATAAAATAAACAACAGCACT
Organism: Listronotus oregonensis; assembly: GCA_019359885.1. Lineage (NCBI taxonomy): Eukaryota > Metazoa > Arthropoda > Insecta > Coleoptera > Curculionidae > Listronotus > Listronotus oregonensis. The sequence continues at coordinate 18,177 of JAHBCN010013353.1, read as the reverse complement.
TTTTTAGCATGTTTTGTTTTTATTTTGTTAAACACGTATTGAAAAGGTACCACTCAATACAATTTGAATTTACGTGCTGGGTCCAAATTTTTTATCATATTCATTAAAACTAAAACACAATAGAGAGTTTGCAATGTATTAAAACTAGATTTATTTAATATACTGATTGATAACTTGAAAATATATCGGACTTTTAATAATAATGGGAATTGCGTCAGATTACAGCAAAATTTGGATAAACTTTCATAAAACAATAGCCCATTCTTACATTTTAAAAATGTAACTATAAAAAAAGAAGTACAACATGTTATCTACAGCTTAAATAATAACCACTGACCTTCATATGGAGCAGCAAAGGGTATCAGATGCGCAGTTTAAAAGTTAGATTTTATGGGCGAAAAAACGTGTCTGTGCGCTGTGGCGGTAGTCATCGCTTAGGATCTGAAATCATGCGCAGAACGGACCGGCAGACCGATTTTATTTATACGTTTGTCGCCGGTCAGTTCTGTTCTGGCCGCTTGTGATACAATTTCTATATAAATATAGATTCTAAACAAGTTTTAACGTTATGTTGACTTTTTTTGTGTTTAGTCGTAGCATTTATATTTCCTTTTGTTCATAAAAAATTTCTAAACTGTTTTTTGATGATCCGGAAACATTTGTGTAAGAGAGAAAGAATAGCGGTATAACCTTTTTCTCTCCCTCCAACTTGCTCATTGGTCGGTGGAAGGAATATATGTTCCCCGCTCTGCGTGCTGATCGGTCGGCTTCTTCTCGTCGATCAATCGACACGTTGGAGCTACGGTTATACCATGATTCTTTTTTTCTTTCGCACGGTTATTGACACTGCCAAACGGCCAAATGTATGCTCATTTTGTATAAATTTATTTAAGATTTTTACAATATCTTATTATCGCTATTGAAAACATAAGTATAAGCAAAAAAAACTTAACGTTATTTGTACCAACATTTTTTTCCCTTCTATTTATAAGTTTGTTTCTATCTCGCAAAAAATCGATTAATGTACGGCCATATGCAATCCAGTTAAATAAACCCATTCCTAACCGATAGGTGACAGTGTACTACACGATCCCTTTACTGGTCTCCAAACAAAACAGAACCCTTTAAATATACAGACAGCGTTTAAGCTTCGTTGTTTTGAAACTAATAGAAAATCGTATAAAGTAGACACTCAGGCGTTTAATCGATTCTAATAGTTTCAGAACCGTTTTACGGCGGTACAAAGACTGGGTCTTGAAACAAACACCATTTTTTATTAGCCCATATTTTTTGCTATTTAAATTTTGTAATATTAATTTTGTCACCTTATTGTTCATATTACTACCTAACATAATTTATATATGTATAGAAACTTAAAATAAAGAAAATCTTTATCTAAATATAGAAAAAAAATTGTTTGTGCAACTAGTTGGGAAAAGCACTATTTTTCGTAACGAGCAGACCAAAAGAACGTAAATTATGAAAAGTAGTATTTCCGCGCGATTCATACAATATTTTTTGTAATTTTAAATATGATGAAGTTCTTTTTAATTCAAGTTTAAAATATAAAAAACTTTCCAAAACTCATTGACATCAAATATCTCAAATTTCATTACCAGTTGCGAAAAATTTTACTTTTTGTACCTAGTTATAAAAACTAAGATAATTGACAACGTCAATAAGTTTTGAAAAGTGTCAATTTAAATGTCAAAATTATATATATATATATATATATATATATATATATATATATATATATATATATATATATATATATATATATATATATATATATATATATATATATATATATATATATATATATATATATATATATATATATATATATATATATATACAAGGTGTTACCTAATGGTATGTCATAATTTGAAGGAGGCATTCCTGGATGTTTTAAGTCAAAAGTTCATATAAACGTGGACCCTAAAGTTATTATTAAGACAGGGTTTTAAAGTTTTATTTTATTTTTCACTTTTAATACATTTTTAAAAGACGGTTTGAAATTGAACTGAATTTTGGCACAGGATATTATGGCATAAAAACACACTTTTCAGATGTTCATTTAATTTGCAACCAGTGGCGGTAGCTATGACGAATTTTCAAAACAATTTTAAAAAAAAATACTACGCCATTGATTTGGGAAAAAATTATGGTTTTATAATAATTATCAATCAATTTTAAAACAAAAAAATCCCTTTTTAAATTTTTGGAAGAATTTACCGTTTGGGAGAAATCTTAAATTAAAAAAATGTCTTATTACCCCCAAATTTCATCTTGAAAAATTATTATTGAAATAAATCAAGTTAGCTTTGCTCGTTGCCAGCGATTGTGTTAAACTTTTATTTTCAATTTTAAATACATTTTTCAAATATTTATTTTTAACTATTTTCTTACAAACTAGTGAACAAAAAGCAATAAAATTAAATACAATACATACATAATTTAAAAAAAATGTTGGAAATGACCACCTCTCGCCTCTATGCAGGCTTCTGCTCTTCTTCCCCATTGAATTACGAACCCTTTCGAAAATTCCATGGTTTTGGATAGTTTCACACCCGTCAATAATTCTATTTCTGAGTTCTTCTAAGGTCACAATTGGTGTATGATAAACTAATGTTTTTGGTGTCCCCACAAATAAAAATCTAGGCTATTCAGGTCAGGCGATCTAGGTGGCCAAAATTGTGGTCCTCCACGGCCTATCCAATGATTTTGGTGGGCTCTTTTTAAAAAGCTCACGAGCCAATATGCTAAAGTGGGCGGGAGCGCCATCAGGGCATAAACCAAAGTTGTTGCCGTAACTGAAGAGGAACATTTTCAAGAAGCAAAGGCAAATCATTTTGGAGAAAATTACAATAATCCTGTCCGTTAAGGCGCCTGGTAAAAAAATGGTCCAATTAAATGGTCGGATACGATACCGATCCAAACGTTCAGTGAAAATTGTTCCTGAAAATGTGTCTCTGTAATCGCATGAGGTTTTCCTGGGCCCAGTAATGATTGTTATGGAAATTGGTTATTGCATTTCTTGAAAAATTTGCTTCGTCCGTAAACAATATTTTTTCATCAAAATGAGGATTTTCTGTTACTTTTGGAGATACCATCTACAAAATTGCGTACGTGGTTCATAATCTCAAAGAAGCAATCCCGAACCCTTTGTTTTGAAAAAGGATATAACAAAGAATCTCTTAAAATCTCCCATACCGTCTTGAAGCAGATGTTTAATCCATACCTATTTTTCGCGTACTTGGGTTGGATCCTCTGACGCATGCAGGACAGCCTCCCCCCACTGCCGGTGTTCTAACTGTACGGGGTCTTCCCTCGGAAATATTAGCTTTAAAAATGCCAGATTCAGTCAGACGACGATGAATGTTTATAAATGTTCGTCTATCTGGGAGAGCCATTAGGATACCTTTCTTGATACAACCCCCGCCTCCACAGCATTACCATTAGCTAGACCATAAAGGAAATGCATTTGTGTCATTTCCAAATTAGAATAATTTACCATTTTTTTTTAACTAGCAAAATGCACGTTTTAAGATCGAAGGAGAAATAAATACAAACTGTCAAGAATGATAATTAACGTCAGTGTCATAATGTTTACAACAACAAAACAACAATCGCTGGCAACGAGCAAAGCTAACTTGATTTATTTCAATAATAATTTTTCAAGATGCAATTTGGGTACATAAGACATTTTTTTAATTAACGATTTCTCCCAAACGGTAAGTTTTACGGCAAAAATGAAAGAGGGACTTTTTGTTTGTAATTGATTGATAATTATTATAAACCATAATTTTTTTCCCAAGTCAATGGCGTAGTATTTTTTTTTGTAAAATTGTTTTGAAAATTCGTCATAGCTACCCACTGGTTGCAAAAAAAATTAAATGAACATCTGAAAATGTGTTTTTATCCAAATATCCTGTGCCAAAATTCAGTTCAATATCTCAAACCGTCTTTGAAAATGTATTAAAAAGTGAAAATAAATAAAACTTTAACACCCTGTATCTTAATAACTAAGCATTTTAGGGCCCACGTTTATATGAACTTTTCGACTTAAAATCGATCCAGGAATGCCTCCTTCAAATTATGACATACCATTAAGTAACACCCTGTATATATATATATATATATATATATATATATATATATATATATATATATATATATATATATATATATATATATATATAATATATATATATAATATATATATATATATATATATATATATATATATATATATATATATATATAATATATATATATACATTTTGAAAATTTCTGAATATGATTTTGCGCAATGTAAGAAGGAGACGAGTGGCGAGAACAAATTTCGCCCAAAATTCAGCAATTTAGAGCGGACGGGGAACGGACAAAGTCGCTATCAGGTGGAGGTACGATGAGTCGTTCTCTGTCTATCTTTACATGTAGTGTTTTAATACATTAAAATTCAATCCGTAAGATTCAATCCGTAAAATTAATGAAAGTATATATATATATATATATATATATATAAAATATATATATATATATATATATATATATAAATATATATATATATATATATATATATATATATATATATATATATATATATATATATATATATATATATATATATATATATATATATATATATATAAATATATATATTACATGAATATAAATTAATTAATGATTTATAGAAATTTCTAAGTCCTGCACTGATCCTTTATTTCAAATAGGCATGCTGGATAAGCTTATTGCTTGTTTATTGTGCGCTAGCGTTAACTTGCCATAAATGCGATTAGCGGTTACATATCTAAAGTTAGGTTATCTATGATAATAACCCATTAAAAAAAGTTTCTAAAATAAAAGATCTTGACGTTATTCTCGATTGTCACTAAACATTTTAATTTTATAAAAAAAAAATAAAATAATAGTCGAGATAAAAAACCTTTTAACTTTATTAATAAATAATGCAAAACAACAGCTTAAAACACGACATTTTTTTAAACTCATATTATATTTATGTTAACAGTACCTTTATTTGTATAAAAAGAACTTGGTTTTTTTTTAGAGTACAAGAAACACAATTAAAAGGAATCAAATAAATTAAAAAAATATATAAGAATGTTAGCAATGTACGTTACCACTGTCTTGTTGCAAATATGTTCTATAGTTTTGTGGCGTATTCGTGTATTTATGAGTCCTTTTTGGGTTTACTCGCCTAGGAAGTTTCTATACAATCGGACCGCTTTGGTCATAAATAATAACGAAGTTTTTTAGAATTTCCTATATTTTATACCAACATTCTTACAATTTTATTTATAATTTGTATTCTGTTGTTCATTTAAGTTAATCTTGATAACGGTGGCACACTAGCCACCGAAACGTAGATAAGTGTTTTGAATTTTTCTTGACTTTTGGTGGGTCTTTTCAGTTTTAGGCTATCTGCCAGTTCAAAGGGGTCAAAAAGACTGAGCACACTTAGTCGCTATACTTTGGAACCAGAACTGAAGCTGTCCCAATGTACAAATCTTTCCAAGCAAGTAAACCTAACAAGAACTTATTAAAACTGTCTTGTTGAGCACGCCTTTTGCGATTACAATATTATTTTATTATTTTTAAAAGGAATAAGTTCTATTCTGTATTCTTGGCAAAAATTAAGAAGATTTTAATGTATTTGTTTTTTTTATACATAAAATCCTGTAAAACAAATCAGACCAGTATTTAAAAATAAAGTACATTAAAAAAATAAAACAGTTTGAAAATAACAAACAACCCCTGATGGTAATAAATATCTTTTACTAATCTCCATTAAAGTTATTTTTATAATATGTGCAATTAGAAATATGTACTTAAATAACGTACAGTTACAGAAAAAAAAATCAATATTATTAATGCATAAAAAAAATACTTACTTATGTTATGGGAAATGAAAAGCTCTTTTCATTAATATCTGAATAGTAAATTAGGACTAGATTTCGACAACGGGTAACGGTAATGCGAACATATAGAATCCTAATGTTTTAACAATCAAAGTGTTTACGACATACGTTAACTTTAATAAGACATAACGAAATTTGATCGACAAAGTCTGGAGAGATTCATTTAAATTGTTGATAAATGGTGTTTTCGGTAAAACAATGAAAATGTATAAAACCGCAAAGACATACGAATAAATGCTGAATGGGACAATTCGTCGGTGAAGTTGGAGCAAGAGCATTAATTGTTTGCCCAACAAATACTTGTTTGTTTTTCCACAGGAGTTTGTCGCCATAGATATGTCTAGAGATAAATTGTATCGGGTGTCCAAATAAGAAGGAAGCCGTAGTTTTAGAAAATGTTTATCGCACAGCGTTGGAGAAAATATTTTTAGTAAAAATGGTCAAGAGAAATAGCTGGAAATTATTTTCAAGTTTCTGAAATGGCCACTAGGGGGCGCAACTGCAATCTTAAATCTAAAAAAGTGATGTTTTGTAAGTTTTGCTATATTAACCTAACAAAAAATCCTGGTCTTTAAAGTCAAGCATAATTTGAACGTTTTTTGTTTGACAAATTTTGCTGTATCTTTAAAAATAAAGTGGTAAAAAGTATTTAAGGTTTTGTAAACACTCTGTATCTTCAAAACGACTAGATTTTAACAAGTTTTAAGTTCAATAAAAGCTATTTTGGGCTATAAATTTATAATATTTGAAGTTTTGTTAGTTTCACATGTCGCCGCTAGAGGGCTTTTTTAACATTCCGACAGAAATGGTAATTTTCTCAAAAAATTAAATGCATTGGTATGATTTTTTTATAAAGTAGCTAAATGATGTAAACAAGCTCGCGAAAACCATATCTTGATATCTTGTTCCTTGCCTAAAATTTAGGTTAAAGAAATTTCATACGTCAATATCTAAAAAACTAAAAAGCTACAAGAAATTCTATTTGACATAAATTATGTATTTTACGAAACCTTTAATTTAGGTTTTATAATTCTTTTACCTTAATGCAATACTTGAGTTATAATCAAAAAAAACGAATTTTAGGATGTTTGTAAGGTATACCCCTGAAATTATTAATATAATTGAAGTATTATTTAGAGAAAAGATTATATAACCTGATTTAAGGTTTTGTAAAATACATAATTTATGTTTTATAAAATTACTTGTAGGTTTTATAGTTTTTGAGATATTGACATATAAAATTTTCTTTGGCCTAAATTTTAGGTAAGCAACAAGTATTGAGAATCGTTTTGAGCTCCCTTAGCCTTTTTTTTTTTTAATGAAAAAAAATATACCAATGTATTCAATTTTTTTTGGAAAAAGCCCTCTAGCGGCGACATAAATAACAAAACTCAAATACTATAAAATTTATGCCCAAATAGCTTTTTCAACTATCTAACTTGTTAAATCGGCTTAGCGTTTTGAAGATAGGGTGTTTTACGAAAACCAATACCCTCCACCCTTATTTTAGAGATAAAGCAAAAATCGTCGAATAAAAAGGCTCAAATTATGCACATTTAGACCAGAAACATCACTTTTAAATTTAATATTGCAGTTAGCCCACGGCCATTCAGAAAACTTTTCCAGGTATTTTGTCTTGATACTTTACCAAAATATTTCCCCAACTTGTGCGATCTTTTCTGAATACGCCGGCGTCCTTTCTTATTTGGACACCCGGTAAAGGATTTTCATTTATATTGGATACAACGATAACTAAAAAGAATTCAAAAAAACTTATTGTATAAAAGTTTTATAGTTTTTTATTTATTATATTTTGAGCATAATTAAAGAAACAAATTAACATTAAAAAGTTAAAAAAAAATAAATAGGTTAACTTTTTTTGAAATGAAACACCATGTATATTTTTTTTTGGAACAAATGGCCTATTCATCATCTTTTAAAAGGATATAGTTTGTTGGTATTTCTTTTAGCCGTTTTGAAAATATTTAAGTTTTTATTTAAAAATTTAATTGATAGTACAAATCAGCATTGTCTTGAAATACAAATCATTTATTTTGAAATTGAAAAATCTTAAAAATTTACAAATTTTTAACTTCCACAATTTGCTCTGCACTAGAAAATGTTTTCCCCAACCTTCGATTGATAGTGTTTAAAACAAGATCGTACTGGTTCTTATTGGTATATATATGGTTCTTAAGTTACCTAATTTCATGTCCTTTTTTTGTATTAGTATATTCATATTTTCTGGCGTATCATAATAAATATTATTTAAATCGGGGCTATTTAGCGGCGGGTTGAGATACTGAGTTACTGGTGCAAGAAAAGGTTTCTGTATTGATGAAGAGAAATGTCCTTAAGCAGGATTTTTGTCTCATTTTGTAGAAAATGTAGATACCTATCTTCGGTTTAAAATATTTTAAAAATAATTGGTCAAATAAACATACACACCAAAAATGTATCTTAACAGCTTGAATTTTGTGGGGATTTTCAGTTGCTCAATAATGAGTGTTTTTTCTATTACACATCCTCAGATAGAAAAGACGCATTATTAAAAAATACATAAAATTCGTGAGTTTTAGTCAATAAAGACGTGTGTGTGTGTGTTAAATTTATTTTTTAATTTCTTTCAATTTCTGAATAATAAGTTATAATTTTAATAAAACTTAAAACAAAAAACACAACTTCGACGGGACTCGAACCATAACCGCCTGGACGCAAGTCTGATTCTCATGAGGCTACCACACCATAGGCACCCCGAAGTGGGAGCCCATAACTCCTTTACCTCTCAGATCGTTCCCTCGCTAGTAAAGAAACTAGATCAGTATTAACATTTTCACTGATGTTCTGCTTTATTTAATCTATATACCTCAATTTCTGTAACACATATTTCAATGTTTTAAGATCCATATCATAATTCATCTTCACTATAATATTTATATTTACTAAGAAATCATTTTTTTTGCTTAAGAAAATAGTTACCCCATGTCCAATACTCCAACCTGATTCATAACAAAGAGATATCCGAGTTGTTCCGAGTAGCCAATCTTTCGGCGATTTCCGAATATGGTGCCGCTGGCCTATATATTTGATTAAAATACTTTTATCGAGATATCGCTTGTGTCACTCGCAAACACAAAACAATAAATCTATTTGCAAATTATTAATTCTGATACATTTCATTTTATTTCAAACAACTGATTTAAAACCACCATAAAATAAACATTTGACAAGTTAAAACTACCGTTGGCTGTGATTATTTTCTATTTTCGTTCAAATATTGTTCGTCGGATCCAGATATGGAATAAAAGCGGTTTACGTTTATTTTAGTTATAAAATGTATTGCAAATAATAAAACTGAAACGGGACCTAGATTCAATATGAACCGTGCAGCAGATTTAATTACAGATGTAAAATGGCTTACAAAAAGGCTGTAATACCTGTTTTGTCAATTGCTTTTATTATTTAATTTTAGATGCAGTTATTTTTTTTTTTCGAAAGTGCAAAATTAAATTTTTATTTTTATAACAATTCACAGCAACTCAATATTAAGGTACTAAACTCACCGTTCCATTTATGCGTATAAACTATATTATTACCAAAAAATATTACAATACCACTGTACATCATACCATATCTTTAAAAAAACGAGAGTTGTTGGATGAACAAAAAAAAATGGGAAAAAATATTTAAATCACTAAAACTTTGTACATGTTGGTCGTAGACAAAAATGGTAAGTGAATAAAAAAATTCGTATTTAAATCTCCCACAAGAAAGGATTGTAAGAAATCGAAAATATATTAGGTTTGTTGCAAAATAGCAATAAGTAAAAAACAAGCAAAAAAAAATAGGTTTTTGCATGCATTTTTGAAACTCTTTGATTTTCCTGGAAACCTCCATGTCCAGTTAGATAAAACTTTATGCTTTGCTGAAACACCATGATAAATTTCGTTAAAATCCATTAAATAGTTTTTGCACAGTTATTTTACAATCCAGATTCGTTTAAAAAATTGACCATTTTGCAAATGGAGTGAAGTCCAGAATATTGAATTTAGATATTTGATTTTTAATCACATATGCTACGGATCTAAAGCTTTTAAACCTTTTTTAAAAAATTAAAATTAGATTATTTGGGCGCCTCAGCAATTGTTTAAAGTTATGAACAATTGTAAGGGGCAGTCATTGTTTAAACAATTTTTGTTTAAGCAAATAGAAAAAGGTATGTTTATATTTTGGTTTAAAACTATCCCATTGGTAAAATATAAATAAAAATAAAACAATAATTTTATATAAGCCATGTGCAAGAAGATGATATTTATTGTTGTTTATAAATTTGCTATAAACGCAGGTCAAATTTGATCACCTGTATCTTTGCACCCAACCGACCGATTGACGATTTTAATATATTAACTTAATAACTGTATTTTAAATAAACTTCTTGACGATAGACTATTTGTTTATAAGTAATTTTCTTCTTCAAACAATTGCCGCCCAAATGATCCGACTTTAAATTAAAAAAAAAACTTTTGAAAGCTTGAGGTCTAATGTCTATGTCTAATACTTTGAACTTAATTTGCAAAATTTCAATATTTTTCAAGCAAAACTAGATTGCAAAATAATTATTCCAAAATTATCAAACCGTACTTAATGAAATTTAACGTAATGTTTCACCATGGTATGATGCTTTGAAAAATCTGGAGGATTAGGAAAATGACTTTAAAACCACACTTTTTCTGCCTTTATTTTGTCCATTTTTTTTTGCAACCAGCGTAATGCATCTGAAAGTGAGAAGGGTGTTAAACATCACTACCTCTAGGCCTCAGTAGACCCGTTGTGCTACCCTTTAAAGGGAACTCCTCACTCAGTGGGCCGCCCATCCTACTGATTTAAAGTAGGAGACAACGTCGCCAAGGAAAGCAAATACTTGCCCAGCATGGATCTTCTCTTGAACGAGAGTGCAGAGCAGTCACAAAAGATGTGCTCCACCGTCTCGTTTTCCTGTTCACAACCTTTACACAGGGGTGTGTCATTTAACCTCATTCAAAGAGGCGTTTTCGCATTTGACAATGTTCAGTAAGAACGCCAGTGATTAGATGAAGGTTTGCTCTAGGCATTGCCAAGTAATGTTTAGCTGTATCTCTGACGGGATAGTTCAGTAACTCCCTTAAAAAGTTACAGTTTACTGTTTTTTCCAATTATCTTATAAACTGCTAATGAGAGTGTCTTTATATTAGATCCCTTATCGCAGGTCCAAAAGGTTTGGTCCCTGCAGCTTGTTCTGGCCAAAGAGTCAACAATTCGGTTGCCTTTGGAGTGAGCGTGTCCTTTGGTCCAGCAAAAGGTGACCACGTTCCTGCTAGAAGCGTCCACAAGGGCACGGTGGCATTCTAGTACCAGACTCAAGGTGTACCGTGGTATCCTTAGAGCTAGTAGTGTCTGTCTGCAATCCATATGGATAAGCACGACTTTATCAGTAGTGTTCCTACTGTTTCTTTCTAACTATGGTTATGTCTGTAAGGTCAGTTCGGAGCATACTTGCCAACTGACTCATAGCCTATTTGATATTTGGGTTAAAATATCTGAACGTCTGGGTAGATATTAATCACACCTGCCACGTTTGTGGATAATGTTAATTTTGTAGGGTTTATTAAAAACACAACATGGCGCAATAGAGTCCACTTTTGTCGGAGGTAGTGGAGGCGAATCTGTCGCCTCACAACGACGTCTCTGTGCGCCAACACCTACGTCTGGCATTATATACCAACAGTGCGGAGGCGCAACACACGCGCGTTTAAACAACCTCCTTAACGAAGATGTCAAGGTGTGTAAGGCTTAGTATTACCTTTATGGCCCTAGTTGGTGTTATTCTTGGTCTAGTTTTCGGTAACTGTCGTCCGGTGGGCTTTCTGCCCCCAAACAACATTACCGTAGGTTAGCATAGATCTTATGATGGCCGTATAGATCTATAGGGTGACTCTGGGTGACCCAGGATCTGCCTATGGTTCGGTGACACTTCTTATAAGACAGGCATGATTTCTTGACCGTTTCCTCCAAGTGGGAGTTCCATGTTAGGTTACTATCAAAGTTAACCTCAAGATATTTCACCTCGGTAGCAGAGCTTAGTTGTGTGTTTAGAAGCCTAAGATCGTTACACCATCTTTCTATTATCCTGAGGGCAGTCTACATCCTGTGGACAGTATGACCAAGTCATCTGCGTAAGCTATGGTGTGGAGATTTTCGTTGTTGAGGCGGTCGATGAGGCTGTCATTTTGATGATACATTTTGCAATTTTTAACTAATTCTGTCTTGTAAAAAATTTAATAAAGAAACTTTTTCTTTCTACAATTTTTTTTACGGCTAATACATACAAAGTTATAGGCGATTAAAATAGATTTTTTACACTTTGTAAATTTAACAAATGTTTCGCACCCCTCTGAGAAGAAGCATACTATCTCTTCTTTGTTAGATACATTTTTGCCTTCAAAATACTTTGCCATTATCATTTTTTTTTAATATTATGAGAGAAAAAGGAAACAAAAAGAAGATAAAAAGAAATACTAACACATCGAGAAATCAAAAGGTCTGTTAAGAATTTACGAATCTTTAAAAGGGCATGTGGGGTGGTTCCACCTCAGATAAGAAAAAGCTTCTCTACCACCGTTTTTGCTATTTGCAAATACAGTCTGACCACGTATTACTAACCATAAATACATTTTTTCTTACATAGCCTTTACTACTTAGAAGTATGTTTTGTTGACCTTTATTTAACGATAAATTAAATAAAAATTAAAATTTATATTATGGTTTATAGAAAAAATTTAAAGTTTTATATCCCCAGGTTCCGAGATATGATGTTATTCTTGGTTGGTTACCCAGTCCAGCTTATTGTAGCTCACACCTTTTTATGTTTCTTCCAATAGGATCAGACTTCTAATAAATCCAATATCAGATTGGGAGAGAGAGCTTAAATCTCCTCTTACTCGTGTAGCTACCAGACACGAGCACAATATGTGTTCAGTGTCCCTGTCTTGTGGAAAGTATGACGAGCAGACGATTGGATCCGTCATGCCCTCCTCTCCCGGGCTAGTGACGAGGGTAGCTACCAGGTCCTTGTTACAGGAACCATATGTTCCTTCTGAGGCCGTATCTCCGGCCTTTCCCTATAAAAACGGTACTATCCGCTTTCTGTTTAAAGCCAGAGAACCCTTTTCCCTACAAAAGCAGTTCCGTCCGCCTTTTGTTTGGATCCAGGGATCCCTTTCTAAGCTCCTGCTTGTTCGGGATGGATTAGCTCTTCCCCGTAAAATAGGCGCCTATGACTTCAGGGACACCTTTTGAAACGGATTCACCCGTTTCGGTCGGTGCACTCTTTGTCTGCTTGTGACCTTGGGTGACACCTCTCGAAACGGATTAATCCGTTTCAATTATCGCACCCTTGTCACTTTTTTCCTATGAAAGCGGTTCTGTCCACTTTCTGTTTGAAAATAGGAAAGTAATAGTCCACCACGGCAGAGCCCCGCATTATCGCAGTAAGGTTAGATAGTCTGAGAAATCGCCCTGTATCTCAGAGGCACCGTTAGAGGCACCTGTTTAAGGCACATGATGTCATTCACTTATTAGCACGGTATGCTAACACCTTGGTTACCAAGTACGTAAAAATATGCAAGCTTATCAAGACGGAACCTAACAGGAAAAGGACACATCTTTCCTAATAAAGGAAATGGTTAAAGTAAGCTCGTTTAGTATTTAGTAATTCGGCATCCTACAAGATTTAAGCTGTTCAAAGATAAAAAAAATGAATTTAAATATGACATTAAAAAATTTTACGTATAAATTAAAATATCTATAATATATTTTCTGCAATAAAACTGTACCTTGCCGATAATATCCTATAAACCATTATTAAACTAAACATCACTTATGGGGTCCCGAAATGAAATACAAATAATTGTGTAGATAGTTCTATTAAATATTTAAAAATGTATTTAAAACATTTATAATATAAACAATTTGGAAATTAAAAGTAATTGTTAAAATATTATCAGTTTAAATAATTATTTAAAGTGGTAGTTTTTCATTCAAGTTCAACTACCATTTATTTGACCTGTTGGACTAAAAGCGTTGACCTTTCATTTTATCAATTAAAAAACTGATACTAAAATAAAACAAAAACCAAATTTTATTTCAGTTACTTGTTAAAAATGCACCCAATTTAATTAGTGACTGTCATTGATTAGTGGGTTAACATTAATCAGATATATAACGATTTACTAAAAATGTTGCGAAATTAGATCCTTTCGTTATTTGAATTTGTTAATTAACGTTAATTATTTAAAATGTCATTAAGTCCTTACGTATTTTGAAACGATTGTAATATATTACTATAATTTTCTTTTTATTAATCAAATTGCTGCAGTCAAATAACCAATTCCAGATTTCTAACAAAAAATAAATTTTTACCAATATTTTAATTTTACGGAAAGATCTTTGATTGTCACTGTTATAACGGACTAAGCGTTATATTTAAAAAACAGAGGACCCGTTGGATATAAAAGATTATCTATTTTTGGTTGGATGTATAAGGTGGCAAGCATATTTTTGCTGGAAACCCTTCATAAAGATGTATACAGTGTGCTCATATAATTGTGCAACATATGGGATTGCTTTTATAAATTGCACAATTAAAATACAAATATTACCGAAAGTTGGTGCATGTTCGATAATCATAGTAAATGCAGTTCGAATGGTTGCAAATCAAACATTATACAGGGTAGGTCGAAAAATATAAAAATTGTACAAGAATAAAGTACCCTTATTTTATGCATAAATACTAAAACAAAGATTTTTTTTATCATTTAAACTTTCTTTTATTTTTTTTTATAAAATTTAATCTAAACACTCTTATAAATTATCTTTTATTATTATAGGTAGGTAGGTTTAAAGTGAGTGGACTTTTCCACTCACTGCGACCGCTCGGTCTATTGTGGCTCACACCTTTTTATATTTCTTCCAATAGGATCAGACGTCTAATGAACTTGTGTCGCTACCGGATACGAGCACAATATGTGTTCTGGTGTCCCTGTCTCCTGGAAAGTATGACGAGCGGACTATTAGATCCGTCATGCCCTCCTCTCCCGGTCTAGTGACGTGGGTAGCTACCAGGTCCTTGTTACAGGAACCAGATATTCCTTCTGAGGCGGTATCTTCAGCCTTTTTCTATGAAAACGATCCTATCCGCTTTCTGTTTAAAGCCAGGGAACCCTTTGCCTACCAAAAGCGGTTCTGTCCGCCTTCTGTTTGGATTCAGGGATCCTTCTAAACACCTGTTTGTTTGGGATGGATTAGCCCTTCTCCGTGAAACAGGAGCCTATGACTTCAGGGCACCTTTCGAAACGGATTCACCCGTTTCGGTGGGCGCACCTTTGTGATGGCTCACTTTGGGTGGCACCTCTCGAAACGGTTTTATCCATTTCGGTCAGCTCACTCTTGTCACTTTTTTTCCCATAAAAGCGATTTTGTCCTTTCTGTTTGGAGCTAAAATTTTTTGGCGCGATTTTACCCTTGGAACCACCCCTTTTCAACCCTTATGTACGTCCGAAAGACGAAAAAATTCAAAATGAATTGATCCAACTCCGCATCCTCTAAAATGTTTATACAATCGTCTTAAAGTCATAAAAAACCTGGAAAACATTTTTGGCGCGATGTTACCTTGGAACCACCCCTTTTCAACCCTCAAGTACGTCTAAGGGCCGAAAAAATTAAAATAAATTGATCCAACTTACGCAACGTTCCGAAAAAGCTGGAAAAATTTTTGGCTCGTTGTTACCCCTGGAACCACCCCTTTCAACCCTCAAGTCCGTCCGAGAACCATAAAAAATTCAAAATGAATTGATCCAACTCTTGCATCGGTCTGAAATTTTTATACGATCGTAAGTCATAAAAAAGCTGGATAAAATGTTTTGGCGCGATGTTATCCTTAAACCACCACCCTTTTTAACCCTTAAGTACGTCCGAGGGCCGAAAAAATTCAAAATGAATTGATCCAACTCTCGCATCGGTCTAAAATTTTTATACGATCGTCTTAAAAAAAATTTTTGGCGCGATGTTACCCTTGGAACCACCCCTTTTAAATTCTCAAGTACGTCCGAGGGCCAAAAATTTTAAATGAATTGATCCAATTCTCGCATCGGTCTAAAAGTTTTATACAATCGTCTTAAAGTCAAAAAAAGCTGGAAAATTTTTTGCGCGATTTTACCCTTTTAAACCACCCCTTTTCAACCCCTAATACGTCCGGGGGCCCAAAAAAAATTCAAAATGAATTGATCCAAGTCTCGCATCTATCTGAAATTTTTATAGATTGTCTTAAAGTCATGAAAATCGGGAAAAAAATTTTGGTGCGATGTTCCCCCTTTTGAACCACCCCTTTTAAACCCTTAAGTACGTCCGAGGGCCAAAAAAAAATTAGAATGAATTGATCCAACTCTCGCATCGGCCAAAATTTTTATACGATCAATCTCGGGAAAAAAATTAGCGTGATTTACCCTTTGAACCAATTTTCAACCCTCAAGTACGTATATTTAAAAAAAAATTCAGGATGTTTAATGAGTCAGTTTCCCAAGAAATTAAAGTAAAAGAATTATTTTCCCTTTATATTTACAATAGTAGACATAATTTAAGTTTTGGGACTCTCGAACTGATGTATGCTCTACTTGTTTACAGTTTTCTGAAAGAATTAAACGAAATTGACAATGAAGAACAGAAACAAACATTGATCGTCGAGAAAAAATTCACAATGCTGGGCAATTTTTTTCCAGCTATTAGTGAAAAAACGGGATAACTTAATAACACTTTCTTTGATTGCCAAAAAAAATAGTATTACCGAAAATACCTGACCAATCTAGTACCATTCGGGGCAGTTGAAACTGTACAATTTTACTGCGATAATCAAAAATTAATCAGAATAGTGTGTTTTCTAGTAGTGGACTTAAAGTGAATATAAAAAGGATCTAATGAAATATGCTCGGCAGTTTACGACCGCTTAAAAACTAATATTGGACTCAAATAAAAGTTTTGCGATTATTCGCAGATGGCTGCAACGGCCAGAACAAAAACACTGTCATGATAGGAATGTTGTAAGTGGTTTTTTAAAGATGCACCTAAAACATAGATTGCATAGAGTTGATTTTTCAATAACTGGTTTTTTTTTTACCAGCTTGATCGCGTGTTGCCCAAATAAAAAAAAGGGGTTTAAAAAATTCCCCCAGTATGTTGATATGTGAATATGGATCGGTTATCCATTTAGGCGAAGAGTGTTAGTCCATGATTGAAAGAAGTGGTTTCAGAACATTAACATCGACTGTTTCTTGAATTTTGTATTCAGACAAGAAAAAAGATTTTACTAACTCGATCTAGAAGTGGTAACGTTTTCGTAAGAGGAGAACATCATTATGGAAAGACTTCTAAACTATTCGTCCAACTTATTAATCGTAACAACCCATAAGTCATCTTAAAAGAAATGATTAAAAAAGCTACTTGAAAAACATTTTGAGAGAACTGGAGAGGCAAGGGGTTGGGGGTTTTAAAACAAGTTATTGTTGAGAAACAGTAATAACACATCCACGGAAACCAATGAAGATACCAAACTGCAATTTGTTGACGAGTTCCAAACTGTGAATCATTTTATGATTTTTGCAAGTCAGCACATTTTACACATTTAATTACACCAATAATTAAATAAAAAAAAACCTTAATCCCTTTTTTTTTAAACTATAAACAGTTCTCTGCAATTATAAAAAAATTTTTAAAAAAGGAGATTGCCACCTTTGACTTTCGGTAGACAGATTCCTGAAGGTATTATTATTTATGTGAATAAAAGCATATTTATTTTAGGCCATTAAGTAATCTAATATATAAGAATAATTACTATTTATTAATATTCTTGTATACTATAACGTGTTATGTTTTTAAACAACTACGACTAAATTACAAACCGAAATTTGCAATAATATTCAACATTTGGTAAATTGTTATGTAAATTGATGATATTAAACCGCAAACAGTTGCTAATTGTTGAAATTAACTTTATTTCAAAAAAATGTTAAATATGGCTTTTTTATGGTTTTAATTTAATTACTATATTGATTTTTAAACTGGCAAAATTAAAGACATATTTTTAGCTGAAATTTAAACAAAAATCTTTAAAAAAAAAATTTTCCACAAAATTATAAAAAGACCT
>JAHBCN010013352.1:0-24576 GCA_019359885.1 Listronotus oregonensis | reverse complement strand
TCATAGCAATTGATGCACATATAAACTGTTAAATATAGGGATTCCACTTTATTTACTACAAAGTAGAAGATGGCCAGTGTCAAAGTCAAATAGTGGGCATGTGTTTGAAAGTGTCGGAAATGAAAGAGTTGGTTTTTAAGTTCTTTTAAAAAACTCAGTAGAAAAGCCACGAAAACGAAATGTATAATTACCGATAAAGATATGACAGAACGAGATGTAATTATGGCCTTGTTTCCTGAAGTTTCAATAATTTTATGTATTTTTCATACAATGAAAAGTTTCCGTCGTGAAATAAGGTGTTAAAAAAATGTGCATCATCGAAAATCAAAAAAAATTTATTCTTAGAGTATTTTCAAAATTTGATTTATGCCAAGTCTGAAGATGATTTTACGAAAATCCTGGATAACTTTAAGGAAGTTGCACCAAAGGCGGTACTAAGCTATTATTGAAAAAATTGGCATAATATTAAAAATCAGTGGGCAATGCATACAGAATTCTGCAAAAATAATTTCCTTAATAATACCAATAACAGATTGGAATCAATTAATGGCAAAATTAAAGATGTTATTTCAAGAAATAGCAGCCTGGAAGACTTTTTTTTTGGATTATTTAAAGTAGCATCTAGCATGAATTCAGAACGCGACTGTATATGAACGAAGTTCATATACAGTGAACTTAAACAGACTGTCAATAAATATGAAGCAGGAAGTGTTGAGGATCGCTATTTAAAACTATTAACCAAAGAATCAGGAAAGCAATTAATTAAACATCTAAGATTTTCTGAAAAAGTAAAAGATATACAAAGGGATCCAACAGTACAGAATTATTCCTTTTTAATAAAATCTTCAGAAGGAACCATTAAAACAGACACTTATAAATGCTCCTGTTCATATTTTATGTCTATGCTTTTGCCATTAAATGAACCACTATTTGATCCACTGCTACCAGATAAAAGATGTACCGTAAATTACAACAAATCGGTGCTATTTCCAACATCAACACATTAAGAAAATAACACTGGCATCATTTCTCCAAACGTTGCGATCGCTGTAGCAAAACCGAAAAATAGTATTTCATATGGCCAGAAACGACGAGATATTTTAACAATAACCAACAATCTTGCAGATCTAGCAGCTCAGCGGTCAAATATGTTATATGAAAGGCAAAGACAATTATTACTACGGCTAAAGGAATATTGACAAGATGATAAGATGTAAAAATTCTACCTGCCAGTGTTATGGGTCTCAAACTACGGCCCGAGGGCCACATCCGGCCCGCGGACAGATTTTGTCCGGCCCGCGGAGAGCTAGCATACTTGAAATCTCCTTTTAGAGAACAAATAATTTTTATAGCAAATTAAATTTAGATTACTGAAGTATTCTAATTTTATGTTGATATAATTATTAATATGACATCTACATTGATATGGTCATGGGCTAACTCCGCTAACTCATAACATTTTGTAGGCTTATTGTTATTGTTTTTGTGATAAGTTGGATAAAGAAACACAGAATTGTAATGAGTAAAGACATGTATAATATGCAGAAAATTTAACTTCAGTATATAATAACTAACAAATTATTGAAATTAATCCAACTAACATTTTATACATTTTAAATTACATAACTTATAACAAACATAATGACATATGAAATACTAATGAGATTTATGTAATTGAGATTTTCCACTGACAATAGTTTGTAGTTGTGGACTAATTTACTTGTACCAATTATTAAAAGAGATTTAAGATGCTCATCAGTTAATTTCGATCTGTAAACATTTTTGTGTACTTCATTTTGGAGAAGGTTTTCTCACACAAATAAGTAGTACCAAAAACAGAAAACAGACCACAAGCAAATTTATGCAAATTATCAAATTGTGTCAGTGGAAGACTCTTATAAAATTCCAACAAAGATGAGTTTTGATATTTGTTCTTAATTATATCACTGCATTGTAGATCAATCATTTCCATTTGAAGTTCCAGGGCTAGGGTTTCAATGTCAGTATCAAAAGGATTCTGAAAAATCTTAATTTGATTCGCAATGGCATCAAAGTCCGAGAAACGAGTATCAAAATTTATCTTCAAAGAACTCAAAGTTTCGATTGCAAAATCGATAGGAAACTCAGTCTCAGTAATGTGGCTGAATATTTCACATGTTTTAAAATGTGAAAAACATTTACTTCGTAGTTGTGATTGAAACAGTCTCAATTTCTTCCGGAATGATTTGATATTAGTGTATAAATCAGGAAGATGCTGGTTTTCTCCTTGCAATCCCAAATTCAGTTCGTTCACATGTTTTGTCAAATCAACATAGAATGCTAACTTCCACAGCCATGCGTTGTTTTGTAATTCAGTAAGAGGGCGATGCTTTTCATTCAAAAAATTTCGATCACTGCTCGAAGTTCAAAAAGCGCTGAAGGACTTTCCCACAACTAAGCCAGCGTACGGCAGTATGATAAGGTAAGTCAGTTTCCAATCTCTTCAATAAATTGTCGGAATTGTCGGTGATTCAGCCCAAAAGATCTCATAAAATTAACAGTTGATATGACTGGTTTCAGAACGTCAGACATATCCAAACATTTTCCGCACAAAGACTGTTGATGAATGATACAATGTAAGAGTAATGGTTTTGAACCACCGTCATTTTCTACAGCCTTTGACACAAGAGCGACCACTCCTTTATCTTTCCCACTCATGTTTTTCCCTCATCAGTTGTAATACATTTCAAGTTTTTCCATCGAAGGTTCTTTTGATTAATGGCCATTTCAACTCCTTTAAAAATATCTGTACCAGTAGTTGTGCCATGAATACTATACATATCAAGAAGTTCTTCGTGCACTTCATAGCTTTTATCTACTCCTCGAATATAAATCAACACCTGAGCAGTATCTGACACATCCGTTGACTCATCCAAGGAAAAAGAAAACCACTCAAAATGTCCATTTGTGTCGAACAGTTGAGAGGATATATTTTCAGCGATGTTTTCTACCCTTCGACCCACAGTGTTTGCTGACATACTGACAGTTTTTAATAAATTTACCTTTTCAGGGCACATTTCTTCGGCTACTGCAATTATGCATTCTTTGATCATTTCTCCATCGGTGAATGGTTTTCCACGTTTTGCAATTTCAAGAGCCACACGAAAGCTGGCACGAGTTGCAGTCTCTTGTTCAGTTTTGAGTTTTGTAAATGAAGATTGCTGCGATTTCAATCCGCGCTGCATAGCTTCGAATTTTTCTGTCCGCAAACTTCCTGTATATTTTGAGTAATTTTGAAAATGTTTTGTTTCATAATGACGTTTAATGTTATATTCTTTGAGAACGGCTATGCTTTCATTGCAAATCAAACATAGCGCCTTGTTACTGGACTCAATTACGAAATACTGAATGTTCCCGTCTTTGAATTTTCTGCATTACTATCAATTTTTCTTCTTTCCATACTACTAATTCACACAAAAGCAACAATTCAAATCAAAATACTGTTATAAAGATGTCTTAAACTTAAACACGCACAAACACGTTTTAAGGAGGTATGCAATATTTTATTTAACAACAGTGTCATAGGAACTGACTTGTGGTTGCGCCACTAGCCTTCTTATATATTCCAATTACTGCCATCTAGAAGTGAGTGGAAGACACCAGAACTTTCTCGAACCAACAAGATTATTCTGTACGTGCTATTAGCGCCATCTGTTAGCGATAGAAGGTACTACCTATTTCCGCTTGTGTCCACCAGATGTCGTGTCACGTTACTCCTCATGGCTCGTACTCTACGACTAATCTAGAAATTACAGATAATGACAGGAAAATTAATAATATGCAGTGTTGCCGTTTTGCGGACTTTAGTCCGATTTGCAGCCTTTTTTAAACGTTGTGTACTTTTTCGGACTTTTTTTTCATCAGTGGACTATTTCACTTCTTACCACCGGCAACAATGATAATATGGTTTTGGCCCTCGGAACTTACTGGAGTAATCAGTATGGCCCTAAGGCTGGAAAGTTTGGAGACCCCTGATTTAGATGATTCTTCTTCAAATGAGATTGTAATACTAGAGGATATTTTATTGCCTAATATTTTAGAGCAAAACTCAAATGATCAAAACACAGAAGACTTGGTAAGCCAAACGGGTTTAATATATAAAAAAATAATATAAATCTTTTTATTTTTAGGAGTTACAGAAAATTAAAATGCCGAAAAAAATTTAAAAAAGAGGTAGAAGAAGGATTAATAAAAAACCTATTCCATTTGTCAGACTTAGCGTTAAGGAAAAACAACATTTTATTTTAAAATTGCTAAGTAATAATATTGATGAATATACGTTCTTAAATAACAATGTTAAAAAAGTTACCACAGCTGACCTTCAATTAATGGAGTTTGACAGTAGACTATATGATAAAAATATAAATTTACAACTAGTCAAGTAAGTTAATTTATAAAAAAAAATTAGTATGATTAATTTGATATAATAAGCTGTGTGTCTATTTTAGAGATAAATTTACTGAAAGCCTTCCAGTAGATTCTTCAAACAATCTCTTTAAAAAGAGAAACAATTAAATTTTCATGTTCTTGTTGCGGCAGTGAAGTAGACATATACGCAGAGCAGCCTGATTTCAAGATATGCACTAGTTGTCTCGAAAGATACCACAACAAATGTATCGGAAAAAAAATTAAGAAAGATTGGTGTTGTCCAACATGTTTTTCCAACCTTTAATTTTGTTTAAATAAACTGTGTTTGTAACATTTTGCATTTAAAAACTATAATACTTTTTTCCTCTTCTTTTCCCGGTCAAATATTATTTAGCCGTGATACACGTTACTCTGGTATAACCTCCCTTTTTTCCGGCCGACTCTTATTCAGCCGTTAAACTTATCACTCTTTAGATATGATGTCACAAATGAGGTAATCCATTAAAATTTAACGGTCGAATATATTCAGCCGTTAACGGCCGACTAGCCACAGCGTTTTAAAAAATGCATCGAATCGCTTTTAGCATGCTCCAAAAAATGTTTGAAACATAACTCCTACAGTTTTTGTGATAAAAAGTTCCTTAAAAAAATATTTTGTTTGTTTTTTTAAGAGCTATAAGGTCTTATATATTAAAGCTGTTTAAAACCCTTACTTTTTTAAAGGGGTGAGTTTTTAGGGCTGAAACCAGGTAGTGCTCGTCTCTACACACGCGTTTTAAACGTTTATATCTTAATTAATTTCCATCATACAGTAAATTAAGAAAAAAGCAAAATATCTGTAATTTAAAAAGCTACAATTTACTACCTTAGTAATTTTTATGTATCTCCTTTTGTTTTCAAGTAATTTTTAGGAAAAGGAATTTTTTTATTTAATTCTGAAATTTGATTTTCACTTCCAGCTTCATTTTCTTCAAAACTAAGCAATTTAAATCGGTTAAAATTTTAGAATGTATTTATAATACATAGATAAAAAGAATTGAAAAAGGACTACAAATCATTTTAATTAGGGGGTAATAAGGGGGTTGTTTTCGAATATTTTTGCACTCAAAAAAATTGGTCCAACCTTATTTTAATTAAACCCTACTTAACTTCCATGATACATATTTTTTTTTAATGAAGGTCTTTGCAAATGCTTGAAAAAAGCTATTACAAATTTTTCTCAAAAAATTCGTAGATTTTACCTTTAAAAGTTTGTGTTTGATGAATAACAGCCAACCTTTAACAAACCACAACTTAGTTTGTATTGCTTCCACAGCAATTGCAAGGAAAAAACCATTGTATTCGTTTTATTAAAAGCTACAATTTTGTCAATTTTTTTCTAAGGTTTTTTGATAAAATGCATACTTATCGAGTTATTTGCAAAAAACCAATTAAAAACGTGGATTTTATCAACTAAAACCTGCGACTCTCGATCGCAAATAACTCGAAAAGTATGCATTTTACAAAAAAAGAAACTGCATGGAACATTTTTTGCTTATGAATCATTTTTCTATCGATTCCTGTGGTCAAAATGTAAAAAATTCACCCCTGAGATGGTTTGGCAAATACCCCCAAGGTAAAGGCACCGTTCGGCATGATATAGATTTTGAGTCGAATATTAGTTGTATTACTTTTATATGTGCGTCAAACAATGAAATTTGTCATTCTCTAAAATGACTAGTCAGTACATCTATTGCCGGCAAACAGCCCTTAATTAGATAACCAGAATTAACCATTTAGTCATTCCCTGTATTGCCAAGGCAAAAAATAAATTAAAAATGATTGTTACGCTGTTTTCCTAAAACGGATTTAGTGTATCCAGTGAGTAGTAGTCAATCACTGTAATAAAAAAAGTACTGACCAGTCATTTTAGGAAATGAAGGATTTTAGTATTTAAGTATATAATATTATGTAAGTTATTTTAAAAAGTAGTTTCAAGTTCTTAATATATATGTCGCACCCATCTGGCGTAGTTGTCCATTTCGTGAACTAGATGACCAGTTCGTGAAGTTGATCCAGATAGTGTAATAATATTTTATTTCACTATCGGGACAATTTTTATGTCCAGTTCATAAAATGGATATGTAATTTTTCCACTTAGAGAAGCCAGACTATATTACACCATCTGGACACAAAAATCATCCAGTTCCTGTACTGTAAATTTGGCGTTTGTCCACTTAGTGAAACAATCAGTCGTTGGTGTTTTGAATGGCATGAAAATTATATTGAACTACTAAATCAAAAATGTTTAATATCAAAGAAAATTTTTTACGCATCTTGATCATTATTACACTGAAAAACTAACCACAACTAACCACAACTAATTAAAAATATTGGGTCATTGCATTGTATTATAGTAAATGGATAAATACCAAATATACAGTACAGAAACTGGATGATTTTTGTGTCCAGATGCTGTAATACCGTCTTGTTTCACCAAGTGGACAAATGATATTTCCATTTATTAAACTGGACAAAAATATTGTCGAGATGGTGAAATAAAATATTATTACACTATCTGGTTCCACTTCAGAAACAGGACATTACATGAAATGGACAATTACGCCATGTGATATTTTTTCGGTTTTTAAGATAGCTAATTGTAAGCAGTGACTAATGGCTTTGGAGGTATATTTGCTTCGTAAATCTTCTGCAAACCATGCAATTTTAAGCACCTGCCTAATTTATTTCTGTGGATCAACTTTCTTAGTCTAATTCGGTGTGTATTAGTTTTTAACAGGGGCCATTTAAAATAATTTTAATTTTTCGTTGGGTAGTCTTTCCTGTCCATTAAAATAAAGCAAATCAACGAATGTCAAAAAAGGAAGAAATAAAATTGCGGACAGAACTTGGTTTAATTTTAAGTTTAATTTAAAAGGCCAAGATTTTTAGACAGAAACTTGGCCTTTATTTTACGTAAGTGTTTTTGGTAGGATATCTTTTCTTTTTTCTAAGTTTAGTGAATGAGAAGACCAATGACAAAGGGAAATAGTATGTGTTTTTTTCTCATTATACCTTGCTCTGTAGATACAACCTAATCTTTAGATTAAATATGAATTACGAAAATTGCTTATGTCCTGTTAATCGCGTCTGGTTCGAATATCTCAGAAACCACTTGAAATATCTTTCTTAATTTTTTTACAAGTTATTAAAATAACTATGTGACTTTATACACCAAATCTTATACCTTAATGTGGAGTCTTAACGAAGTTATGATAGGGAGGAAACCATGCTGAAACGTTTCGTGTAATATACATTCAGCTGGCACACTACCATGCGCCTATATTAATCAGGGATTGACGTCTGTAAACAGCTGATATTTTGCCTGTGAAGGTGAGGCTCTCTACCTATTTGTTTCTCTGATTGAATTTAGCGCAAACCACGATTTATTTAGCATTTCTCAAGAAACAAAAATACTCTCGTGCTATCAGCATCGTGTAACGTCTGGCTTTTAGATGATAAAGCGTCGTCGCGGCGTCAAGAAATCCTATAAAAAAGCATTAACATAATTGCTGGCCTTCAACGTTTATGGATAGATATCTAGGGGGCTTCGTAAGCCACTTTAAAATACAGATACATAATAAAATAAAATTGTTATGCTGCTTCTCTGGAACAAGCCTCATCTGTTTTTGGTTGGATGTACGAGGAAAAATGTACAGGGTGTCCGGTTATAAATGTAACTCCTAATTAACTTTCTTATTTGACGTCTATGAAAAACAAGTTTAGTATAAAAGTTTAGTGGTTTAAAATATAAATTTTTTACAAACTTCCTTTTACCTATGCAGGGTGATTCATAAACTCTGGATGTGGTCCTACTAACTTATTTTAAATGGGTCCCCTTTTTTAATTTAAGATTTGCATTTTCCTTAAAATTTTAAGCATATTTTATGTAGCATACTCTATTAGTCAAGGAAACGAAGCTGAAAAACGTCCAAAAACCTGGCAATTTTTTTAAAATGCATAGAATTGTATGAAAATTTAAGATTAAGCTTAACTTACCCTCCTCTGCAAAATCCATATTATGCCGATGGGTGCTCCTTATTTTTTAGGGGTGAAAACTGGCCTTTATTGCTAAAACCTATAAAACTATACAGTAAAGCCTAAGTTAAGAAAAATTTGACTCAAATAAGTTGAATAAGTAGAATTTTGTTTATTTGAAACATCATTTAAAATATTTTAGCCCTTAAAAATCAACTTCTAATATGATATAATTTAAAAAAAAAATATATATTTTCCCTAAAAATTAATATAATATTACAGTGTTTTTATAAAAAAATTGGGATTAAGCCTAACTTACCCTCTCCTTCAAAATCCTTATTATGCTAAAGGTCGCTTTTTATTTTTTAGGAGTGAAAACTACCCCTTATTGCAAAAACCATCAAAACTTTTATAATAAAGCTTAAGTTACATAAAATTATGCTGAAATAAGTTGAAAAAGAAGTATTTAATTTTTTAAAACATTTTTTATTATATTTCAACTCTTGAAAATCAACCCTTATTATGATTTAATAAAAAAATTGTTTACCCTAGAAAAATAAACATATTTTCACAGGGTTGTAATTAAAAAATGTGACTGCTCAAAAGTATTACTAATTTAATTTTGTACTTTTTTAATCCTCAAAAATCCACCCCTTACAATATTACAATGCAAAAAATAGTACAAAACCGCGCATAAAAAGTTGGAATTAAGTTCTACTTACCCTTAAAGTGTGCATTACGCCGATAAGCACTTTTTTATTTTTTAGGGGGTGAAAAATACCCCTTCAAACCTTCAAAACTTACTTCACTTTCATATTAAAGCTTGAATGAAGTAAAACTTGGCTCAAATAAGTTAAATAATAAATATTTAATCTTTGAAATATAAGTTGAAGTATTTCAACCCTTTAAGGCAAGCACTACTATGGATTAATAAAAAAATTATACTAAATGGATAAAATAGAAAAAATATGTACAATTACATTAAAAATGTATTGAAATGAAAAGATATTTACAAAAAAATGTATTTGGGCTTTTAGAATGTTCCAAAAAATTGGTTTTTAAGCATAACTCCTTTAGTTTTTGTGATAAAAAGTTTTTTAAAATATCATTTTGTTAGTTTTTTCAAGGGCTATAAGTTGATATATATATTAAAACTGTTTAAAACTCTTACTTTTTTAAAGGGATGAGTTTGAAGAGCTGAAACAAGGTAGCGCTCGTCTATACACGCGCGTTTTAAACGTTTATATCTCACTTAATTTCGGTCAACTACAATTTGATACCTTAGTAATTTTTACGCATCTCCCTTAGTTTTCGAGTCATTGAAAAGAAAAAGTAATTTTTTATTAAAATTCTAAAATTTGATGTTCACTTGTTGTTTTCGAAAATTTTTGCACACAAAAAATTTTGGTCTAACATTATTTAAATCATAACTCACTTAATTTTTATCATACAAAACGTTTTTTTTTTAAGTAAAGTCTTTGCAAATGCTTTAAAAAAGTTATTATTAGTTTTCCTTGAAAAATACGTAGATTCTGCGGTATTGGCCTTTGAAACAATCTAGTTTTGTGTTTGACCAACAACAGCAAACCTTTAACAAACCACAACTTGATTTGTATTGGTTCCACAGCAATTACAAAAAAATATTTTATTCGTTTTTTAAAAGCTACAATTTTGTTTCTTACAGTTTTTAGATAAAATGAATACTTATCCCACTAAGCAAAAAATCATCGTAATTACGTTACATTTATGTTTCCTTGTTCCTTTGTTACGTTTATCATCTTGAAACAATAACAGCGCCTTGAACCTAATAGTTTCGTTATATTTCCTTCAACTTAACAAAATCGTTGTTACGTTAAAAATACAACGTTTTTGTTTGAAACTTACGGCCCCGTTACGTATTTTGCATGGGTTGGGCCTAACACATATTCTGAAACATCCACGTTATATAACTTACGTTGTAAAGGGGTTTTTTTTTTTTTTTTTTTTTTTTTTTTTTTTTTTTTTTTTTTCAGTTTAGATCGAGATTTTGCTTGGTATGCACGGTTCTTATCAGTGCTAGTCGTTTACCTTATCGGTCCTTTTTTTGTGATTAACCTAAAGAACTTAGTTTTTTAAAAATAAAATTCCGTTTTATACCGGCTGGTGTAAATTAAAAAAGATGGATTCTCCCCTAACGGGGAGGTGTAAATTCACAACAGACGTCAAGTGATGCACTAAGTGAAAATTTTAATAATTCCAGTCAAGGCTTAATGGATTTTACCACAGAGCAGGAATTAAAACTCCAGTTAAAAAATGCTTTAACATTTATTCAGATAAGTACAATCTTAACTTAATATATGTCATGATCAAAGTACCAATAATGACAATATTGGACGGTTACATCCCCTTAGAGTTGGGCATATTTTGCACAAAAAATTATTAATAAAAAATATTTTAGAAATTAAATCAGTTGGTAAAAATAGAGTAAGAGTTCAGCTACAATCTCTCAAAGATGCTAATGACTTACTAAAAAATAGTTGTTTAGAGCAGGAAAAACTACGCGCTTTTATACCTAATCACATATTAGAAACAAAAGGTCTAATTAAAGGTGTTGATACTTTTTTGACGAAACTTATATTTTACAAAACATTAAATCATCCAGTAGGGTTCTAAACATTAAAAGATTTACAAAAAAGGTTTTTAAAGATGGTGATAATACACCAATAATAGTTAAAAAACAAACAATACTATTAACTTTCGAAGGTAATATATTGCCGGAGGAAATAAGTATTGATAGCGTGATCTTTCCAGTTGAAACGTACTATGGTAAAGTCACTCAATGTTACAAATGCTTAAAATATGGCCATATATCAAAACAGTGTAGATCTAATGTAGAATTGTGTATTTCATGTGGTAAATCTAAAACTGGGGATGCTCAGCACAAATGTTCAGCTCTTGATATTCATTGTGTGAACTGCAAAACAGGCTCACACAAGTCTAACTCAAAAATTGACCATTTTTCATTAAACAAGAAAATATTAAAAAAATTATGATTGATAATAAAAAAACCTTCAAAGAAGCTGAAAACGTTTATGAAAACTCTTATGCTGCTGTTACTACTAGTAATCGATTCGGCCTTCTAAATAATAGCGATAATTATAATACAAATTTTCCTAAATTACCTATTACCAGGCAGTCAAGTACACAATTGCCAAAAAATGCAACAAGAACTTCTACATTTTCCTTGTCACAACCGAGACCTAGTACGTCTCGTACAAATGAGCAAAATGTTAAAAAACGAAAACATAATACATCCTCCCCTACACCTAGCACCATGTTTCCCTTTGTATTTGGTCCAACTACACCCCTTTCACCTAATATTGTTAATAATAAACCTTACAATAACGATAATAACGACAATGCTAACATTATAAAACAACAAAATATTTTATTAGATTCTTTTGCTACATACTTTATAAAATTTTTAGGAAATTTTAAGTCATTGGAAGAATTAAAAGGTTTAAAAGTAGATGTTATAAAAAAAGGCTTGCTTGAAATTGTAAAATCGTCATCTTCGACTCAAGTATAATGGGTTCGGGTGGAAAAAATAGTTTGAATATACTTCAATGGAATTCTCAATCTGCAATTGCAAAAAAAAGAAGCCTTGAGGCTTTTCTTTACCAAAAAGATATTGACATCGCCTTGATCCAGGAGACCTGGTTCAAACCGGGTCGAGACGTTGTCTTTTCAGGATATAAAATTGTCAGGGAAGATAGGGCAGATGGCAAAGCGGGCGTTGCCATTCTTATCTCAAAAAACATTAGTTTTCGTACCATTAATTTTTTACACAATTTTAATACGGGTATTTTAGTTTGTGGTGTTGTTATAAATATTAACAATAAAAATGTAACTTTATTATCTATATATAGGCCACCTAACATAAAAACTAGTCCTAGTGATTGGAATTCAATTATTGCTCAAATTACTTCCCCCTTATTTAATTTGTGGTGATTTTAATGCACACAGTGGTGTTTGGGGCTCACATAAAAACGACCCAATGGGAAATCAACTATTAAATTTTATTGATAACAATGACATGGTTATTTTAAATAATGGCTCACCGACCAGGCGCATGCAGCCTGGGGGTAGTAAATCAGTCGTTGATTTAAGTCTCACATCTCCAGACATATCTAATAATTTTTCATGGCACACTGATTCTGACACACTTGGTTCTGACCACTTTCCAATTGTTATGACTCTTAGTTTATCCAATCTAAGCCAAGGAAAAATTTTTCCAAAAACTAAATGGAACACTAAAAGAGCAGATTGGAATGTGTACACTCTTTATATTGAGCAACAAATTTTTAATTCTCCTACTTTTACAGATACAAAGCATAAATACTCTTTTTTGACAAACTGTATAAATGAAGCAGCTAAAATTAGCATCCCTGTCTACAAACCATTTTCTTTTAACCGTCGACCTCCCCCTCCTTGGTGGGACCCGGTAACGTGCGATAATGAAATTCAAAAGCGTAAACAAGCTTTGACCGAATACAAAAGGAAACCTACTATGGAAAATTTTTTAATATGCAAAAAAGTTGAAGCTGAAACCAAAAATTTTTTAAAAGAAAAGCCAGGGAAAATTGGGTAAATTGGTGCTCCAAATTAAATAAAAACACACCTTCCTCTACTTTATGGTCACAAGCAAGGCGAATGACTAGAAAAACAGATCCTCAAAAACCAACTAGCACGCAATGGCTTGATGAATTTTTCGACAAGGTAGCTCCACCTTTTGTTCCTCCAATACAGCAAGAAACACCAACTTATGCTCCCAACGGTCATTTTTTGTGTAGAAAATTTACACTGAATGAATTAAATCGAGCTTTATTAAACACCAACAATACTGCTCCTGGATTTGATGATATACAGTACTGTATGCTTGCACACCTTCCCCTCAATGCTAAAAACTTATTATTGGAAATTTTTAATGATATCTATCTTTATGGCTTCGAACTAGAAGATTTTAAAAAAGTAATAGTTGTTCCTTTACAGAAACCTGGAAAGGATCCCGACTCTGGAAACTCTTATAGACCTATTTCCTTACTTTCATGTATGCTTAAAACACTAGAAAGACTTATTAAGTTTCGCTTAGAATATTGGATAATTAATCAAAGCTTATCACCAGCTAATCAGTTTGCTTATAAAACAGGCTTTGGTGCTCTTGACGCTGTTTCTCACATTACAGTTGATATACAGAATTGTTTTTCACAAAATGAATATATAACATCACTTTTTCTTGATAACAAAGGTGCTTATGACTCTGTGGATTTATCGATTTTGGAATATAAGATGGCCAAAGACTTTCAAATACCTCCGCACATATGTTACACAATTATTAAATTGTACAAAAGTAGATGTGTTTTCGTTCGAAACAACGTAAATGCCAAGGTTGGTCCAAGATATCTCTACTCTGGTTTACCCCAAGGGTCAGTTCTTAGCCCATTACTATTTAATCTCTACACAGCGGATATCCATAAACTAACTGGTTTTAAAATAGTACAGTATGCCGATGATTTCTGTATTTATACACAAAATAAAAAATACGACAACAGTGTGACACTATTGTCCGAAGCTTTTAATAAAATTTTGAAATGGTCCAGTGAAAATGGTTTTGAAATTTCTTCTGAAAAATCCATCTATTGTATCTTTACTCGACACAACACTCCTAACATAAATCATATTAATTTACAAAATAAAATTATACCCGCTAAAAAAGAGGTAAAATACTTGGGTATTGTTTTGGATAAAAAACTTACTTGGAAACAACATATCAGTCAACTTGCAATAAAATGTGACAAAGGCATTAATTTTCTACGATCTGTTTCAAAAACTTGGTGGGGATGTGACGTGCAAACGTCCTTAGTTTTTTATAAATCATATATTAGATCAGTACTAGATTATGGCAGCTTCCTATATGGCTCTACCTGTAAAACCTATTTAACAAAACTTGATCGTATACAAAGCAAAGCTCTTAGAGTCTGTTTGGGAGCTATGATATCCTCTCCAGTAGAAGCTCTCTTAGTTGAAGCTTTAGAACCTCCTCTGTGTTTACGCAGGGAGGCATTAAGCATTAAGTTTTTACTTAAACAAGCCTTTTTAAAAACCGAATTACTTACTAATATATCAAGATTAAATACATATGATCTAAATAACAAATATTGGCAACATAAAAATTCACCTCCTCTCTGCGAAGCTTTTCGAAATTTTAATGACATCCTTAATCTGGTCGAACCTTTTAACTCCACTGATTACGAGTACCATAGCTCTTTTCAAGACATCAATGTTAAATTTCCACCCTTTACCGATAACAATGAACTGAATGCTGCGATTTTAAAATCCGAAATATCTCAATTTAATGATTTTATTCATATATATACAGATGCCTCAAAAATGCAAATGGTAGTGGAGCTGGAGTATATATCACAAAACTTAATATCAAACTTAAATTTAAAATAGACAATAACCTTAGCATTTTTACATGTGAAGCCATAGCAATTTGCGAAGCTCTCAAATTTATAGTGGACTCTAGTCATCACCACTTTGTAATACTGTCTGACTCTATGTCTGTGCTTAAAGCCTTACAGAACAATAAATCCTGGAACTATAAAGACAACCCAATATTATGGGAAATTAAAAAATTGCTGCGCCGAATAACATTGCGTAGCAAACAAGTCTTTTTCATATGGGTTAAAGCACACACAGGACTTAAGTATAATGAGCTAGTAGATTTTATAGCAAAGGATAGTATTATTAATGGTACAACAGCTAATTATTCTCTCAACTTAAATGACGGATATAATATTGCAAAAACAAATATTACCAATAAATGGAATATAAGATGGAAAGAATATTGCAAAAATAAACCCACAAGATATACTCAGCTTGTAACTGAAATTCCACATAATTACTGGCATAAAAATCTGACTGTCCCTAGGAAATACATAACAACAATTATACGCATGAAACTTGGACATGCTTGTTATCCTGCTCATCTGTACAAAATCAAAATATTACCTTCAGATCAATGTGATACTTGTAATGTTAAGTGTGACCTAGATCATATATTTTTTTATTGTAATAAATATACAGCTGAGACCAACAACCTGTATAATGTTTTAATTAAAGAGTGTAAAGCTGTTTGTCCCTTTAACATCCTTAATCTTTTAGCCCTAGAAAGTACAAAGGTAAATAATGCATTTGATTTCGTTTTTAAACAGAGTAAATTTAAAATTATAAATTACTTTTATGTAGGATTGATGCTTCTTAATAGTAGGCAGTAGGTTAGTCTTACCCAATTTTTATCCTAATGTTCTTCCTTTTTTTTTAAATGGTCTTCTTTGTTTGTTTAAAGAAAAAAGTCGCCCTGATCGACCCCAGTGGCGTGAAGTGTTGTCCCTGTCATATATGTAATAGGTTTAGCTTGCATTTACCCTCTGTTATTAGCATGATAAATGATTATAATAAATAAAATACAAGACTCCTTTTTTTAAGTAACTCTTTGTGACTGGCTGAATGGCTGATTAGCCTGTTGCCATAAAAAAAAAAAAAAAAAAAAAAAAGAGGTTTTTCTAAGGATTTAAATAGGTGGTTCTATTATGTTGATTATACAGGGTGTCCCAGAATATGTGGGCAATCTCTCAGAATCTAATAGAAAATCTAAAAATATTATGACAAGTTCCCATAAACTTTTTTTCTACGAGCCTTCCCTACGGAGATACAGGTACATAACAGACGACCGTGGAAATCTTTTTTTTTAATAACTTTTAAAATACAAAGCGTAATTTAATGTTTTCTTAATATGACGGTTACTAGATAAGTTTTTTTTTAATAAACCCATTAAATTATATTTGGCTTATTTAGTTTGCCAGGGAGGGACTAGCTTTGGCACAATAATAGCAATTTTTTTAACACCCTGTATGATAAAGGCTCAACAATATTATTTTTGGATAGATTTAACCTTAAACTAAAAAAGGTATTCTTGATTAACATCAATAAAATCAACTGTTTACGAGAAATAAAATATTATGGTTGGTCATTTTTTTACACTATACAGGGTGTTTTTTAATTGTCCGTCAATATTTAAAGAGGCACTTTTGGGTCCATTTTAAGAAGAAAACTTCATATAAACGTAAGTACTAAACCTCTTGACTTTTGAGATACAAGGGAGTAAATTTTTTAAAAATATATAATTTATTATTAATATCTGTAATACCACTTTAGATATTTTAATGAAATTTGGCTTACATGTACTATGTATCAAGCAGCATTTTTTAGTATACCAAATTTTTTTTATTTGCCAAAATAGGCCGGTCAAATTCTGTACGAACGCCACTGGTGGAAATAAAAAAATGTGGTACACTTAAAAATGCTTCTGATGCATTGTACATTTATGCCAAATTTCATTAAAATTTCTTAAAATGTACCTAAAAACTGCTTCTCTAAATAGTGACGTACAATTAGAAAACACCTTGTATAATGTACACAAATTTAAACTACCATGATATTTTATTTCTCGTAAACAGTTGATTTTATCGATGTCAATCAAAAATACCTTTTTTAGATTAAGGTTAAAGCTATCCAAAAATAATATTGTTGAGCCTTTATTATACAGGGTGTTAAAAAAATTGCTATTATTGTGTCAGAGCTAGTCCGTCCCTGGCAAACTAAATAAGCCAAATTTGATTTACTGGGTTCATTTTAAGAAGATTTATCTAGTAACCATCATATTAAAAAATAATAATTTACGCCTAGTATTTTAAAAGTTATTTAAACAAAAACGATTTCCAGGGGCGTCTGTTATGTACCCTTATGTAGGGGAGAGTCCTAGGAAAAAAGTTAATGGGAACTTTTCATAATATTTTTAGGTTTTCTATTAGATTCCGAAAGATTGCCCACATATTCTGGGACACCCTGTATAACATTAAAAGATCTTTTGGATCCCTTATGTGTGGTGTATAGTAACCTCAAAAATTAATTAATTAACAATATTAAAAAATTGTTTACCCTAAAGTTTTAGCATTTTCGTGTATAAAAGTAAATTTTTGCGTCCACTCTGCTATTAAAGATGCCACTGAAAAAATAAAAAAATGTTGTGATAAATCGCCTGTTATTTTTGATAATCATTTTTTCGTCCACCCTGAAATAGTACAATAGATAAAACCAGTGAAAAGTAACTATCCCTAATAAAAAAAACTAATATAAACTATAGGGAAAAATTTATTCATAAAAATATCTGATGTCTACAACTCTCCTTTCATATTTCCCAAATTTTTGTACAGACTATTTAATATGGAAAGCTTATTTTCTAAATCCACACAAAGTGTAACAGTTAATATATTATATAAAAATGTTCATGTGATAATGTTTATCTTTCTTAATTTACTTTATAAAAAGTCTTACACATTTCGTGATGTGTAAATATGAGTAATATTACACAGAAAAAAACATATTATCAAATAGAGTATTTAGATATTTTTGTTTATATTTATTTAAATTGAGATTACCGATTCTTATTTGAAGAAAGCCACCTTAAAAGAAGTATTTCAAAATGATTAATAAAATTATTTCATATCCTCAGAATATATTTTCACTTTAAAAATACACTCTAAAGCTAAGACTTTCATGATTTTGGTTTGAACTTCTTTGTTCTTCAGTTTAAAATAACATATAATTTTACTTTGAATTTCAGTTACTTTTAAAATAAAAACTGGTCATTTACAATTAAAATGACATATCATTTAAAGAACGCGTCCTGTATGTTTAATTTGAAACATTTGGATTGCTCAATTTGAGAATATATTTGCAATATAATCTAAATATAAAATTTTTGAAATTCGGAAATTTTCATTTCTAGAAAGTCCACCTACGATGTACCCCGATTGGCACCGGAAATTGGCGGTGCTTGGTTTGCCCGGTCATTCTTGTGAATATAGATCAAGGTGAAGGGTATAGCGAAATTTAATCGGACTGTTCTAGTCCCGTTGCACGTGTTTTTGTTTTGGGTGTTTGTACGATTAAATAATGGGAGTTGAAGACATTTTACAATAGTGGGGATGTGATAGTGTTATTCAAGCCTAGGTAAGTATTTACACCATTGTTTTATAAACTGTTGTCCAAAAAACCAAGGGTCGATAGATCCCCAATTGTCACCAAAACAGGCATTTTTATTTAAATAAACTTACCTATAGGAGCATACGCTTTTGTTTCATAACTAAACATGTTTATATAAAATGTTAGATATTAACTGACTAAAAAAACTACTAAGTACATTGTATAAACCATTAATATTGTTACAGGCTACAGAATATGAGTACAGAGTGTGATAAAATTCAGCATACCTAACAAACAATATATACATATACCTACCTACATGTCTAATAAATTGTATATTTTTAGGCATTATTTTTAAAATAAATTTTTTTATTTAACTATTCAAAAAATCTTATATAGAATTGAAAGGCATTGGCGCGTTACATTTTTTAAAACTTGCCAACTAGGAATATGGGTAAATGAAATTGACTAAAGCTATTCTAAGCAAACTGCTTTTAGTTAAGTATATTATTTTAAAACTTTGACTCCTGTAGCCTATAGGTACCCCAAACTGCACCTGTTTGAAAAAAATTCTTACAAATAAAATGTATAATAATAATACATATTATGTATCTTGCTTTCTATATTGTATAAGCCTGAGTATCTTTACCTTTTTAGTTAAATGTTTAGGAGTACCTAGGAAAAACGTAGTATACGATTTGAGAAACAGTTTTTTGAATTAATTATATTTAAAACACTTTGTACTTGTAGTTTGTCGCCCCTGTACGTATGTATAGGAGTTAGTTTACTTTTAAATTAAATTTTAACATGCATTTTATTTATATTTTATTTTTATTTATCTGTATGTTGGTATAGAAATCTGATGTACCCACCTATTTACTTATTACAGAAAAATGTGTTGCTTAATATTTTAATTTTAGCATTTCGAATGTTTATTTTATTTTTTTAGAAAATGTCAGAGGAAGACCAGTTGCCAGAGTTGTCCGAAGGCCTTCTTAAAAAACTAATCCCGTTGGTTGGGCCTCGAATGACTGTTCAAAGAAAAATAGCTGAACTGATTTTTATTTCGTTACGAAGTTGAGAACAAGACTGTTTCTTTTTCCAAGAAAGTAGAACTTAAAGTTAATTCTTCAGCAAGATATTTTTTTAATAAACGTTAAGATTTTTTACCTGTTGTTTTTTTGTAGTTGTCAGCTAAACCTGTTATAATTATAATGGACTTTTTAACACGCGAAAAAACTTTTAAAAATTGTATACCTATATTAATGTTAGCAAAACGTAATAATGGATTTTTATCATTTTTAAAAAAGTAACCGTATATTTTTCGTATTTCCAATTTTAATGAAAGTAACGTTGTTTAGGTCAACAGTGTTGAGGTCATTTTAACTAAAATTGACTGAATACGGAAAAAAATCCGGATACGTTAAAAAAGAATGTTTTCAGTTATTGGTGCAGCACCTTCTCTTTAAATGTATTATACAGGGTGTAACAAATTCGAGTGTATGCATGGGGATCTTAAAAACCGTAAGAGATACGAGGTTGGTTAAATTAAGGTAAAGTTGCGCATTTACTTGCCCTACAAAATACCGTTTAAAATGTGTAATTTTTCCAAATAGTTCCAGAGATATACAAAAAAAATAAAATTTTCAAAAATTGATCTTTTTTTCCAACCTTATTTATTAACCGATTTTAAAATTAATAACACATTTACATAGCCACTTTATTTCCGCTAAATATTAGTGTTTTTGGATTTGCCATTCAACGTTTAATTTTATGACGACCATGATTAACTTTATTTTTTTTGTGGACGCCATATTGGATTTTTTTAGTTTGAGTTTCTTATTGAATGACCTATTCAACGATGTATCACACTTGCATATCAGATTTGTGGTTCGGTACTTAGCTCAAAAAGTAATGAGAGTGAAAGAGATCCTATATGGCGTACACAAGAAAAAATAAAGTTGATGATGGTCGTCAGAAAACGAAACGTTGAATGGGAAATCCAAAAACATAATATTTAGCGGAAATAAAGTGGCTATGTGTGTGTTATTAATTTTAAAATCGGTTAATAAATAGGGTTAGAAAAAATAAAATACATTTTTCAAAATTTTGGTTTTTTCCGTATATCTTTGGAACTATTCGAAAATCTGAACATTTTAAACGGCATTTTGTTGGGCAAGTAAATGCGCAACTTTGTCTTAATTTAACCGACTTCTATTCCATGGTTTCAAAATCCCCATGGATACACTGGAATTTGTTACACCCTACATATTTCAGTTCTAAAAATGTCAGCATATTAAACCGAACATGTTAAAATTATTAAATTAAATAATTAATATTTTCATTTTAATATTACAATATCACTAAATAAAACAAAACCTACTTATACCAAAGATTTGCTATAATAAAACCAAAATTTAAATATTTAATTTGAGTATATTATATTCTTAGAAATACAATTGTAGGCTCAGATTTAAAGTACGATATTTTATTTTAAACATACTAACATTTCCGAATTAACTTTTCAGATTCGGTAGAATCTTCAATATAACAAAATCATATATTTATTTCTAAAGAAACTTTCGACTTATGCTGAGCTACTGATATCTTCATTCTAAATCTTTATAGTAACAATTTGATTCAATTGCATGCATAAAAATAAATCTTTCATATGTTACAAATAACGATGTGTATATTTAATTTAAATAAATTTAAATGAAGATTTTAAATTCTCAAATTAAAACGATATAGTCTTGGGGATATACAAAGCTAAGATAACCTTAAACTAATATTATTATGCTTAAATTTAGTATATTCTTTTTTCCGTGTAAAAAAAAGTAAAAAGGTCTTAAGTTAGGTATAAAAATTGCCTACATAATTTAAAAAATGCTTATTAAAAAACAACTGTATGTACTAATATCCATGTTCTGTTCTATTTTTCTTCCTAGTTGCACCTGGAAAAAAAACTTTGTAAAATATTTGCCCCAAAACTTTTGGTTACTGACATAATTGCTTCATTAATTAAAAGATAATTTTATATCACAAGTTTGGCAAAAAAACAAACTGTATTTGCAGATAGTATCATAGATGCTTTATTTCACTATTATAAAAGATAATACCTTGTGTTGGCTTTAAAGCCTACAATTTTTTAAATATATAGTCAAATTTTCTCTTATATTAGCTACTCGATTAGCCATCACTAAATGGTAAATACTGATAGACCACCCAATTTTAAAAAAACATTTAGACACTTTGTACTATATAATTATTTTGCTTCTATTTGATAAACAATCCAATTAAAAATTCAATTTATCCCTTAAAAAAACTTTTACTTACAGTTATACTTGTTACGTTACTTGCTTCTTCTTCTTCCTGGGAGCCGTCTTGATTAGCTTGAGCATGTTACACCTATGCCTTTCTTTTTAACTGCCAATCCACTTTTTGAATAGTTGTCATATAAAAACATAATGTGCTGCATCTACAATTTATTTAAAAATTAATTTTCTAATAATTTTATTATTATTATTATAACTATTATTTATGTGTCAAATGTCTAATATCAGGGGCTCTAAAAAGTACAAAAAAATACTTCACAGTGAATCCTTTAAGTTACAACTTTGATCAAATTTATTCAACCGAAGTATTTCATTTATTTAAAATACTCAATTTTTGCTATATAAGTCCCCTAAAAAAATTTTTTTTTTGACCGATCGGAAAATAGAAAAAGAAAGTAACTTTTTTTCGGGCTACTTTGCAGATCCCTGAAATGAAAAATAAGCTGCTATTTGGAGCATAGCCGTTTTTATGCATGGTTGTTACTGAAACGAACTTCAGTGGTTTTTTTTATCTTTGGACAGTCCACGAAGGCTTAGCCTAACTATTACCGTACTGTGGGTGTCTTAAATTATTCTTATTGTTATAATAAGTATCAAATCCATGTCAAGCGGATAAATAGACCTGTTGTTGATCATTAAAATATTATTATTGTTTTTTTTTTTAATAGCTTCGGTTGAAAAAAAACATTGTACATTACATGATCGAAAAACAAGTGTTTTGCAGGTCTGGCCAAGCTTCAAGGAGTCGCCTACGGTCAATTACGGCTCGCCCTACAAACCGCTTGACTCGACTTGCAAAAACACTACTTTCCAGCCTTTTAAATGACTAATATGTAAGGTATAAAGCAACCAAATTTTAATCTATACTTTCTTTAATTTATATGTATCTAGGGAATGGGAGGTACCTCACCAAACTAAATCCGGACTTATTACTCCAATATTTATCTTAAGGAAACGGCTAACGCTGGATTTTCTAAACTTATGGCTTAAAAACCTCTTTAAAATCTGGATTTTTGGTCAGTTTATCTATATACAACATACATACATAAAAACTGAAGTGTAATAGAAAATACTGTAATATACTTACTTTCCGATCAATATTTCCCTTTAATATCACTAGAAAAACCTTTAAATTTACTACTTACACAAAAGACAATTGTTCTTAAAATAAAGTAAGGTTAAGTACTAAAGCGAAGCTTCTTTCTCTAAACCTGGCGTCGTTGTCAAAAAATGTAACAATCTCTGTGCGGGGTACCTTTAAGCAAACGAGGTCGATATGTTAACTGTGTTTACATTTCCACGAGGAAATGTAATAGACGCAGTAAACGTAACGATTCTGCATTAAATAATATCATTATTATAACGTTACACCAATAACATTTTATGTTTTAACAAATTATAATCGTATCTGATACGTATATTAACAGATGTATCGAACTTGTATTTAAAAGACCGTTCTATACATGGCAACATTTTAACGTTAACATAAGTGTACATAAAAATTACGTCACTAAGATGTTTGTTCTATACCGTACTAAAAATATTTACAAGGGTATGTTACAGAAACGAAAATTATCAGTAACAATTCAAGAAAACGAAACAGACATGATAAAATAACGTTTAAAACTAAACGTTATCACAGTTACTTTTAAATAACGTTACAAAACGTGCTCAAGATGTTTTTTGCTTAGTGGGATCGGGCTATTTGCAAACAACCGATTAAAAATGTTGATTTTATCGACGAAAAACTCCAACTTTCGATCACGAATAACTCGAAAAGTATGCATTTTACAAAAAAAATGCATTGCACATTTTTTGCTTAAAACTCATTTTTAAATTGATTTCTGTGATCAAAATATAAAAATAAATTTCCACCTCCGAGATGGTTTGGTAACCACCCCCAACTAAATTTTACAATGGGCACAATGCAACTTAAAATAAAATATTTACAAAAGGGGTTCTTAGGACAACAAACAATGTTAACATTCTGACTAACATTTATAGAGGATGGGCAACCCTAATTACATTGGAAATGTTTTATATTGTCAATAAACATTAAATAATAAAGTTTGGGTACTTTGCTTAGGACAATACTCTAGCTTCTTTGGTGGTCTTTTAGTTGTCCTCTATAATGTATTAACTTTATTATACCCTTATTAATAGTCCAAACTTACTAATAAATAAAATATAAAATATATAATTACCATTTATCAAACTATACATGCCTAATGTCTAAAGGTTTACAACACCTCCCCCCTTATTGAGAGATTTTATGTAACGTAAGTGAATAAAATCTAGAAGACGTGAATTAAATTAGAATAAGGTGGAAACTTCTTATCCATTACGGCCATGTGATGCACTCAATAGTATAATAATTTTAGATTATTAAACAACTGATTTTAAGTCTAAAATTAAAGTTAAAGTTAGTTAAACACAAGTCAATTATTATTAACCTATGTATATAAACTTAAAATTGTAAACCTTAATATTACTTATTCCTAGAAACATAAAGGTAATAATCATTTAGTCTTTAGAGATCGCCTAGAAGGTATATATCCTATAGGCCGATTATAATTATTAGGGTTTATTTTTACACTTTCTTCTTCTAAAATATTATCTATAGGTAAATCTAAAGAGGTTGACGGAATATTTCGATTGTAATGCACTACGTGTCGATTTAAGTTTGGAGATGGTTTTACTGACTGATTTACTTTAATGCATAAGTAAG
>JAHBCN010013351.1:0-24789 GCA_019359885.1 Listronotus oregonensis | reverse complement strand
TTTTTACATTTTAAGAAAACGTTGGTCTCGGCTTTTGAGTTTTATTTTTCATCAACGCATATCAATTATTGTTGATGTTCATTCTTCCAACTTTCAATAAATTAACACTGAAGTAACCCAAGATTCAGTACTGGCACCAATCATATTTCCTTTTCACACCAACGATCGTTTTACAATATTTGTTTTGTACGAGATTTTATAATAGCTGTTCATTCTAATAGCAGTTCTGATAAACTTAGTGATGCTGTTTTGTGAAGTTACTGACCAAATACATTTTATTTAACCGTGTATACAATATAATTTTGAGAAAGAGAGAAAAATAAATAGAAACAGGGAGACACATAAAACAGCAAAAAAATGAATGAGATATTATTATTTTTATTATAATATATTGTGTACAGTAACAAACAAAATAAAAAAAACATACAACAATAGCAAAAAATATAGTATTTCTGTTCATATATTGTATGCATAATATTTTTATTTAATTATACGAGGTGTCCCAGAATATGTGGGCAATCTCTCGGAATCTAATGGAAAACCAAAAAATATTATGACAAGTTTTCATAAACTGTTTTTCTACGGGCCTTTCCTGCGGAGGTACATAATGGAAGACCCTGGAAATTGTTTTTTAAGTAACTTTTAAAATACTAGGGTAATTTAATATTTTTTAAATTTGATGGTAACTAGGTAAGTCTTTATAAAATGAACCCATTAAATCATATTTGGCTTATTTAGTTTGCCAGGGGCGGACTAGCTCTGACACACTAATAGCATTTTTTAACACCCTGTATGATAAAGGCTCAACAATATTATTTTTGGATAGCTTTAACCTTATACTAAAAAAAGTATCCTTTTTATTTTAAAATTAACTGTTTACAAGAAATAAAATATCATGTTTGGTCATTTTTTTACATTATACAGGGTGTTTTCTAATTGTACCTCAATATTTAAAAAGGCAATTTTTGGGTTCAATGTAAGAAGAAAACTTTATATGAACGTATGTCCTAAACGTTTTAACTTTTGAGATACTGGCTGGTAAAATTTTTAAAAATAAATCATTTATTATTAATATCTGTAATACCACTTTAGATAATTTAATAAAATTTGGCATAAATGTACTATATATCTAAAAGCATTTTTTGATGTACCACATTTTTTTTTATTTGCTACAATTGGCAGGACAAATTCTGTACGAACGCTACTGATGGAAATAAAAAAATTGTATACTAAAAAAATGCATTTATGCCAAATTTCATTAAAATATCTAAAGTGGTATTACAGATAATAATAAATGATTTATTTTTGAAAATTTAACCACCATGTATCTTAAAAGTTAAGACGTGTAGGACATACGTTCATATAAAGTTTTCTTCTTAAAATGCACCCAAAAATTGATTTCCTAAATATAAACGTACAATTAGAAAACACCCTGTATAATGTAAAAAAATTACCATGACATTGTATTTCTCGTAAACAGTTGATTTTATCGATGTCAATCAAGAATACCTTTTTTTTAGTTTAAGGTTAAAGCTATCCAAAAATAATATTGTTGAGCCTTTATCATACAGGGTGTTAAAAAATTGCTACTATTGTGTCAGAGCTAGTCTGTCCCTGTCAAACTAAATAAGCCCAATATGATTTAATGGGTTTATTTTAAGAAGACTTATCTGGTAACCATCATATTAAAAAATATTAAATTACTCATGGTTTTTTAAAAGCTATTTAAACAAAACCAGGGGCGTCCGTTATGTACCTGTATCTTCGTAAGGGGGGGGGTCATAGGAAAAAAGTTTATGGGAACTGGTCCTAATTTTTTTAGGTTTTTTATTAGATTCCGAGAGATTGCTCACATAC
This sequence comes from Listronotus oregonensis, assembly GCA_019359885.1. NCBI lineage: Eukaryota > Metazoa > Arthropoda > Insecta > Coleoptera > Curculionidae > Listronotus > Listronotus oregonensis. The sequence continues at coordinate 22,932 of JAHBCN010013351.1, read as the reverse complement.
TCTGGGACACCCTGTATATTTGTAAATACTAAATACATTTACTCATGTCTGCAGTCAAGTAATAAAAAGCTATTAATATTAGGAAAAAAACAAACAAAAACCAGTAAAACCCACCATACATGTTATGTTTAGCATACGATTCTAATGTATTTTTGTTTATGTTTGTCATATATGCCTAACACCAATACACGCTTTATCTTACCCAAGTCCAGTTAAAGTCCATTAAAAAATAATAGCCCAATGCCTAGAGATGCACCGTTTATTACCTAAAAGTCAGTCTATCTTATTTTGAAAAGAAGTATACTCTGTATTATACAGTTTCTTAACTCAAACTTCGAATGCGTTTATCTCGAATTTAGACCGTAATCACTGCCTTTTAAAAACTACATTACCGATTAATTTAAAACTTGGTACACATTTTCTCCATATACTATACCTCCCCCTCCCCCGTACCGTTTTGTTTTTTTAATTAAAGGGGTTTCTACCCCTAAAATGTCGAAAATGTTTGTAAAAAGTCGCATATTTCACTGCCATTAATGATACTTTGACTAAATTCAAATGGATATTGATTTCCGATACGTTTTAGCTGATATACAGTAATCACCGCAAATCATCTTTTTTCAAAAACACCCTGGAAAAAGCTCCGTCACTCGCTTGTTTATTAATATTTTTTTACAAAAGATTAAAGAATGTTGTTGAAACCATACCTATTAATGTATAGAAGGTTTAAATAAATTTGCTTAAGCCATAAAGTGTTTTTTTACGATTTAGCCTTTACCCTTCCTCCTTAAACGTTTTAGTACTTACAAATCGGACAGAAAAGTGCACAGAGCCTTATATTTGTAATTTAAATTTCTTACCGAAATGTGGTATTTTCACCAAATTATGCGTTAATTTAAATGAATAATATATTATACTTAAAATAATTTAGCATTTTTAATTACGAAAACGATTTTAAGCGACTTTCAAACACAAACAAAAGCAAAACAAAATAAACAAGACATTAATCAATATTAAGAATTTACCTCAACTTGTCATTGTAAAGAAACGAAAAGATTTATTCGAATTCTTGTTTGCACGCCCAACAACTAGGGTAGCAACATTTCGGCACCGGCTTGAAGCAATTAATAAGTTTAATTTGTGATTAATTAGTGCGATAGGGTGAGATCGCATGGCCAGAGTTCTATATCGGGCTTATAAGAAACTGAACATAGAAAATTATTAAAGGTATTTCATAAACATGAACAACAGCTTTTATGAGTAAGTGCAATTATATATATCTTCTATACATAAAATAAAAGAATGTATATTACTGAAAAAATAAGCAACTTAGATTCGCGGATGACATTGCCATATTTGCCCCGAATTAGGTATTATCCATATACTTCAAACAAAGCAAAATACACATAAATTCCTAGAGATGAGTCCTCGGTCAATTTTGTAATCTCACAAGTCCGTATAAGTGAGCCAGTACCGAATATTTCGGGTACAATAACATAGGTAAAACGGAGAAGTTTAAAGGACTGCAAAACCACTCGTGACGTCACATCGCATATAAATACAGATTGTTTACGTATTGATTTCGTCCGTTTCCAGTTGTGCTGCGGTAAAACTCGACACAAATAGTATTTTGTTTTATTTTGCATCGCTAAATAAAGTGTTTTTCGTTCATTATGCCTAACAAAGGATTTGCCAAGGCTTCCACAAACAATTTATCCTCTGTGGATATGTTTATGGTAATGGATTACATTAAAAATGACGAAAGTTTTAATTTAGCAGAAATCAGAGGGGCAAAAGCAGCATTATAAGTATTTATTAGTATCAAATAATATAAAACATCTTTTTATAATACTTGCTGTTTAAACCAAATTAGAAAAAATATATTTATGTAGGTATTTATGTATTTGTTAATTATAACCTTATTTCTAATAAAAGTGGTCTTTACAACAGAAAAATTCACTTTCTGATTTTGGCATATCACGTCTTGCTGCGTTAAACCATCGTTTTTTACGCTCATAATCCCCCCGAAGCACACATAAAAATTTTGTTGGTGTACTCACAGATCTGCTCGTGTAAAGGGGCACAAAACACCATTCTGTGATTCGTATAGATTATCTATTAAAAAGCTGTGAATGCTTCCTTGATATTAACTGCAACAATTCGTTTTTGCTGTAGCCACGTAAATAATGCCGTAGTAAAATTTAACTTTGGTAAAAAGGTGACTATGTATTAAAAACACGAATGACGCTTTACTGTTTATATGCGCTGTGACGTCAGCAGCAGTGACCTTCGGAAAGCTTGTTTTGGCGCCAATTCTTGGCGTTTGAATTTTAAACGGAAGTTTTTGCTTGAAATATGTTTTTAATTTTTGTTTTGAAACTACTATATGATTTATCTGCATATATGCTATCATTTAATAGGTTCTTTTAAAAAACGTAAATATACTCAATTGTGAAGAATTGCAAGACATGCTTATGGAGTTACAATTAGAAGCAAAAAAGGTTGAATTAGAAATGAACATCGCAAAACCAAATTGATGACAAACCAACGGACAAACATAGAACAGATAAACTTATAGGGATAACAAGTAAAAGGGATTGATTCGTATATCTACCTAGGTCAGGAAATAACAATGGGCAAAAACAACCAAGAACTTGAAATTGATCGTAGAATACGCCTAGGATGGGCAGCGTATGGTAGATAGCGACACGTTTTTAATTCCAATCTTCCTCTGAAACTAAAAACTAGAATTTCTATGGAATGCGTCCTCCCAGTAACAACTTATGGTAACGAAACATGGGTCTTAACAAGGAAAATACTTAATAAGTTAAAGGTGCACCAAAGAGCCATAGAGTGGAAAATGCTAGGAATAACACTGAAAGATCACAAAACCAAGGAGTGGATAAGACATAGAACTAGGGTTGAGGATATAACGAGACGAGTAGGTGCTCTAAAATGGAACTGGGTTGGGCACGTTGCTCGGAACACGGACAACTGGAGCGGAAAAATGACGAGATGGAGACTATGGGAGGAGAAAAGAGGCATCGGCAGACCACAGCAGAGATGGTATGATAACATTAAACTGACAGCCAGACTAAACTGGTATCAGGTGGCACAAAATAGGAACACCTGGAAGAATATGAGAGAGGCCTATATCCAGAGTATAGAAAATGGCTAAGAAGAAGAAGAAGAAGATATTACTGCTTAAAATGAGAGCCAGTTTAACTACTAATAATTAGAATTACAGATGTCAACTTGTTGTTAATTATTTCATCGGCAACTCCCAACAAAGGAACACGTAATACCACTTTTATGCATCATTTTACAGTCTAACTTAAGTGGCCCAAACTTCTCACTTTGTTTGTTTCTTTATTCCTAGAGTGTCCAGACTGTAAAACTAATTAAGTGGAAATGTGTTTTTAAATAATGTTGGGATTTCTTTAAAGTTAGATTCAGAACAGCCTATACCAAACCTATTATTTCATATTTCTGAAATACGTAGATACTGTTTTTTATGAACACATTTAATTATAGTATGTATGTGAATATTAAGTTAATCCGTTTTTATTACAATATGATTGGTAAATGAATATATATTCAAAAAAATGGACATCTTTATTTACAGATATATTTCTTCGACTCATATCAAAATTAAGAAGGTACGAAGTTAGATAATAAGGTGAAATGAAATTATAAAATTAAATAAAATTAAAGTTAAAATTAAGTTGTAAAAGCTCGATCAAACCTGTCGAGTTGAGAAACGATTAAATTTGGTTTGTCATACTATATGAAAGCTTGTCCTTCAGTCTGTCATTTCATCCGAGTTTTCCATTAGGTGACTATGCGTTAGTCTGGTGTAGCCTATTCTGAGTCTGGCCATTAGAATAAGGGATCTACTATTGTATTGAAAAAGATCTGGCTTCTTCAAAAAAATATCTTTGATTTCATGGAGCTTGTTGTCCTCTTCGAATAGATCCCATTCGAGTTGAATTGCGTTTCTGATGGCTCCATCAGTGTATTTATTGAGGTCTGTGAGCGAGAAGAAAGAGTTTATGGCGACTGATGTGTTAGGTTTTCTGGCCAGTTGGTCGGTGTTCTTGTTATTAGTTATGCCACATGACTGGGGATTCAAATGAAAGTAATTCTCTTCCTTTGGATCAGAAACGCTCCAGATTATACAGAATTAGACTCAGTGTGGGATATTAGGGTTGTAGGGAATTCAAAAGAAGTATTGAGTTTAGGGAGTCGGTAACGATGCCCTAGTGTGAAGGGCTGAGAGTCAGAATCAGTTCAGTGACTTTAAGGATGGCAAAGAGTTCAGCTGATATATGCTGGTAGACTGGTGCAAAGTACATGAATTGTGTGCGAAATGAGGATAGTAGGCGGCGCCAGTGCTATATGGGGACTTAGAACCATCTGTATAGATTAGGTTTAGGTGTTTATACTTGAGGTCGATTAGGGAGTAAAAGCTATTGTAGAGAAATTGATTGGTATATGCTGATTTGGGATAGTCGTCTAAGAGGGAGGTGTCTAGAACAACGGGAGGAATTTTCCAAGGAAGGAAGCTATACGGTCTGTAGGAGTAGAAGGAGTATTAATGGTAGTCTCAAGGATAGCTGGTAGTAATGAGATTAAGGAGAGGTGGATGGTAATTGGATCTGACAACTCCTTGTTGGAAATAGCTAGTTGCTCAGATCTAATCGAGATTAAGGTAGAGAAGTGTTTGGCTTCTTGAACCTCGCTCGACAACATCTCATTACAGTAGCTTCGTTTTGATTCACCCGATTAGCGATTTCTCTAAAAGAAAATCCGGCCTTACGTAACCCGAGTGAAAGTTAAGTGAAATGCGAACCCTAGGCATAGTAATGCAATGAAACAACAATAAAATAAATAGAATCAAACAAATCCAACCCAGAAAAAAACTGAATATGAAGTAAATATGTTCATATTGTTCGGATCCTGATATAAATAATTTTGAGTGTTGCATTTTCTGTGTCACTTAGTATATTTTTTCTCACAAATATAAACCGGTATATTTTTCCAAGTTTATCCATTTAACAAGAAAATGAGTAATTATTTACCATTACGTACGGGCTGTGTTTCTTGAGGGCAAGAAAAATTGCCCCGGAGGGACTTCTTTTACCTCATATCGCCATCAGGGGAGCAAAGGCGTAATTGCAGCAGCTCATAACTCTCATGAATAATCATTATTCTTGCAGGAAATGCCGGTCTTAAACGTGTTATAACCGGAAAACTGCGGTGCAGTAATTTCTGATCTAAAAGTTTTTCCGAGAGGATAATTAGAAAAAACTTTGTTGTTCTTTTTGCAGTAAAGTTTAAGTTAACTGTCATATTCTAATGACTTTTACGGAAATTTATTATTAAAATTTGTCTGCCGTTTTAAATAATTAATTTTAATTAATATTTAAAAGGTTGCTAAAAATTGTATGGCCATTGTACCTTATTTTCTTAAGCCTAATAAATGTCAATGAAAACAAATTTGAAATTTATTTTAAAAACTGTTTAATATTCAATGTAACCAATAAAGTGTAACATATTTTTTCAAATCTTGGGACAGTCGACGAAGGCTAAGGCTTAAGTACTAACGTACCGTGGGTGTCTAAAGTGTGATAATAGGGAGTTTATTTACACGCGACTTAAATATTTCAAGATCTGGAGAAAAAGGAATAACTTCTGAGAGTAGCAGGTTTCCATAGTCTAGACACTCTGCAAATGAAGGAAAGAACAAAGTGAGAAGTTCGCGGCTTCTTAAGTTGAACTGTAAGAGGATGCATAAAGGTGGCACTACGGGTTGCTATGTTGGAATCCCAAAGAAACCAACTCTTCGGGGCAAAGGCCGTGAAAATACCTATAAAAGAGCAATAGGTCCCCTACAACTTGTCAGTGGGCAAAAAAAGGAAGCTTTTCTGTAAGAGTGGAATCAATAATAAGACGAACAGTTTTTCTTTGAATGGAGTCTAGAAAGCTAAGTGTTGTAGGAGACGCTATTCCCAAGACTTAAGAAAAATATTCTAAAGACTGTCTGATCTGGGATACATACAATGCATACAGATTAGAGGAGAGAAGTACTTTCTGTCTTAAAAAAAGATTCCAAGCTTTTTTGCAAGCTACTCTGGACATAAATATGTGTTTATGCAAGTGAGGGTTATTTCCAAAAGTAACACCCACAGGAATAAATGATTCTTTGTTCTGCAGTACTTGGTCGCTCATTTATGTAACAAATAAGCATTTTCAGACTTTTTTTGCTACAGCAAACCTAACTATGTTTTGGAGGCATTAAACTGGACAAGATTTTTGGTGCCCCAATCCACGATTAGTTCAAGGTCTTGTGAAAGAGATATCTGTATTGACCTGCGTTTGATTTCCAAATCAGACTTACAGGGTGGATTAAGAAATTGAATATTAATGTGAGGGTACTATAGTCAGCAAAACTATGAATAGGAATTATTTGTGGAGAGAAGATCGTTGATGTAAAGAAGAAATGGACTTGCTACCAGTACTGAGCCTTGGGACACCCCAGCATTAATTTGATGGAAGCTGGAAGAATCTCCATCTACAAAAACTGATATTCGTCGATTAGAAAGGAAGCTAAAGAGTCAAAAACAAAGCTTAAGTGGAAAGCCGTAGAAAGTAAGTTTGTTAAAAAACCCATCATGCCAAACCTGACCAAAAGCTTTGGATATGTCAAGAGCAATGGGGTTCACCAAGAAACTTAAGGGAATTGTTCCAGTTATGTAAGACAAAGGACAGAAGATCAGATGTGGATCTTCGGTGGCGAAATCGATACTGTCTGTCATGTAAAATTTTGTATTTTTTAAATACTTTTTTCAGAAATTATTGAATTTTTCCTTTACCTTACAAACAACTTACAGGAGAGATATAGGTCTATAGTTAGAAGGGAGAGTTTTGCATCGTGCAGAAGTGCAGCTTACCAGCTCTTCGAAATAAATATGAGTTTCTAAATAATAATAATTAGTTTTAATAAAAATTTGATTTTGGCATCAATTTCTTATCTGTCATTTTTTTTTAAAATTTCAAAAGTGGGTTTGTTTCTGAAAATATTGAAAAAAGTTCTTTGAAAGCAATTTTTTGTCCTTATGCAATACCTTATAGATGCTTATAGAACGGGATCAGAATTGGAGGGGACCTTTACCCAACCACATGGAAATTATTTTTTATCAGATATAATATGTAAACAAATGAATTACGATTGGGTGGCCTAAAAAAATATGGTTAAGGCTATAAATAAATAAAATATAATTTAAATATTTTTGATACTATCTATAAAACATCATTTTTTATTTATTTATTTTACATGAGAATACTGATATTTTTTTTAGTTTCATAAATGAAAGTTTTGATAATTTCTTGAAATTTGTAAAATTTCCTAAGGTCTTATTTATAAAATAAAAAAAAGTAAAATATTGGTAGTATCATGTAGAATAAAAAAATAAGAATTAATATTATACAGCCTTTACTATAATTTTTCAGGCAACCATTCGCAATACATGTTGCATCCTATGTATTATAAGAAATAATTTTTATCCGGTTGGCAAATGGGTGAAGGTCGTCCCTAATTCCGATCTTAGGCTATAGGATAATTCTACTCTTTTGCCTATATTTTGTTAACTGTACACTACTGTTGCAAAATTAAACTCGACGCAACCTACATAAAATTTCATAGTTTCGACAAAGCTACAAAATCCAAATCGGAGCCAGTAAAATTTGGTCAAATTCTTGCAGAAACACATTCTGCAGTCTGGAAGTAATTTTTTAGTAGCCCAAAGTTGGTTAACCTTTCCCCTAATTCTTAATAAAATATTAAAAATTTTAATTTTCTACGTGAACGTGACAACAGCATTCCACACATCCCGACATTTTATTCTCGGAACTCCATTCCAATCTAAAATTAAGAAATTAAAGAAAACCGCTCGTCGCTATGCAACGCGAACATATCGACATGCTTCCGTGAAGTCTGCAAATGTCTGAGAGGTGGCATGCAATAAGGTCTCGAAATTTTGCTCGAGAGAAAAAGACTTGCCGTACCGTCTTTCGGGGATGAGAATGCGACAAAAGATTCAATTAGGATTGAATTAAGTAAGACTTCTAGCTTCACAAAGTAAGCAGTTGCCCTTCGCTCAAAAAGCATCTTATGCAGAGAGACCACGGGCGCCTTCTCGAAATGGTCTAATTTCTCAGTTCGATTATTGCTCAAAACGCTCTACGGGGTACTTCTTCCCACACTTTCGGGCAGAGTTCCAAAGTGTTCTCTTTAAATTTCTGATGAAACGTCAGTTTCCATGGTAGTAAAATTCTTTTTTTTCTTGTAACAAAGTAATTCACGAGAGTGTCAGTCTTGTAGTAGTATAAATTACTGCTTTCTTTTTTCTGCAAAAAGTAAAGTAAAATAGTATTTTTCTGTCGAATTTAATTTAACATGGTAAGGTGTAATAAAAAAATAAACTGATAAAAGAACTATGCCAAAGGTCGGTGGCAGTGGTGATCCAAGGAAAAGTGTTTGGTAAATAGAACAGTGGAAAGTTATCTACAATTTATAACCAAACGGTAAAAGCCAGACTTTTTGTAAGATTTATCTTTAAGAACTTATATAACCCAAAAAAAAAAAACTTGACTTTTTACTTTTTTAACTTTATAGTTAAAGAAAAACATTCCTAATTGTGACGTAATATAGATAGACTTAAGCCACATAGACTCTGAAAATTTCGTGCCGATTTAGAGTAAAATTTTTAACATTTTTATATCTTTTAAAAATTAAGTTCCAATAAACCTTGTATATATTTAGCATAATTTAGTCAATTTACAGGGTAACCAAACCTTAAATTTGCACCGATTGGGTTGCAGTTTAGAATTAGCCGATGGCAGAGTTTGTCAGCAACTAATTGTAATGCGGAGGCATACCGATTAACGTTTCTCCATTACACATGTGCAAATTTTTTGACCCTGTAAAGGGTCATTTCTTAAAATATATTTTTAAATAGCAAAAAGTAAACCTTTTTAATATTAAGAAAATAGTTTAATTAAAGAGTCAAATTTTCCAAATAAAAGGAAAAATAAAAATACACATAAATTTTATTATTTTATTAAAAAGTTTAAAAACTAGGTACTTATACCTCACAAGAACCCATATACATTATTTGTTCTAAAATCAACTTTTTTTTTAAACTAAGATTTTTGGTTAAATTTTCCATTAAAAACACCAATTATATTATTATATTTCTAATCTGTGCTAAACCCCAGTTAAGTAAATGAACATCGTTTAAACATACACTTTCCCTAAAAGAAACTTTTAGCTTTGTTTAAAAGAATTTCTTTGAAAACTTCACCATTTAAAAAAGATGATTTTCCCAAAACTTTTCCAAGCGAGAAGGTTTTCCTTTAAAATATTTTACACTAAACTATTCGACGAAGTTGTAAGTCGATCCAAAAAGGGTATTAATATAAATAACCCGTTTTCCTCGATTTAATAAAACTTTTCCGACTAGACTTTTTCCAGTTTCCATTGAAAGCAAGAGGTTTTTCTTGTTTTAAAATCAGTAGCGGGTTATAACGAAAATTAACCATGTTTTAGATGAGTTTTTGAAGTATTTTAATCAACCCTATTTTATTCTCAGATATCGCTAGTTACACCCTGTAGGCTTGTTTTACCCGGTCATATTTTTTTTTTCCCAACCGTTTTGCATTAATTTTATAAAAGATTACTACATATAAAATAGATATACGTCTTTTAAAAAAATAAATTACCTTCCTCTTCTTGAGAAATTTGCAATGGGCCCCTTGCAAAAAATGTATTGTAATGTAGCCAAATTTCTTTCTTGCCTATTAAAGAGCCATAAATGTGGTAGAAGTTTATTCTTACGAGACCTAAACATTTAGAGCAGGGGTCTCCAATCTACGGCCCGAGGGCCACATCCGGCCCGCGGACAGATTTTGTCCGGCCCGCGGAGAGCTAGCATACTTGAAAACTCCTTTTAGAGAACAAATAATTTTTATAGCAAGTTAAATTTAGTTTATAAGTATTCTAATTTTATGTTGAAAAAATTAAATTAAAAACCCATTGATATGGTAAAGGGCTAACCCCCAACTCATAAAAATCTTGTAGGCTTATTGTTATTGTTTTTGTGATGTTGGATAAAGAAACAAAAATTGTAATGAGTAAAGACATGTATAATATGCAGAAAATTTAACTTCAGTATATAATAACAACAAATTATTAAATGAATCCAACTAACATTTTATCATTTTAAATAATCACATAACTTATAACAAAATAATACATATGAAATACTAATGAGATTTATGTAATTGAGATTTTCCACTGACAATAGTTTGTAGTTGGACTAATTTTACTTGTACCAATTATTAAAAAAAAAGAAGATTTAAAATTTTTTGTATTCTTTTTGGGAAATTTTTAAAAATCTAGACCAAAAACAGAAAAAGACCAAAAAATTTATAAATTATCAAATTGTGTCAGTGGAAGACTCTTAAAAAAAAATTCCAACAAAGATAAGTTTTGATATTTGTTCTTAATTATATCACCATTGTAATCAATCTTTTCCCATTTGAATTCCCCGGGCGGGGGTTTCAATGTCAGTATCGGATTCTAAAATCTTAATTTGATTCGCAATGGCATCAAAGTCCGAGAAACGAGATCAAAATTTTTTTTTAAAGCACTCAAAGTTTCGATTGCAAAATCAATAGGAACTCAGTCTCAGTGTGTGGCTGAATATTTCACATTTTTAAAAAAGAAAAATTTACTTCAGTTGTGATTGAAACAGTCTCAATTTCTTCCGGAATTTTTTGATATTAGTGTAAAATCAGGAAGATGGGTTTTCCTTGCAACCCAAATTCATTGTTCACATTTTTGTCAAATCAACATAGAAGCTAATTCCCCCAGTGTCCGCTAAGTAAGTCAGTTTCTCCAATCTCTTCAATAAATTTCGGAATTGTCGGTGATTCAGCCCAAAAGATCTGATAAAATTAACAGTTGATATAACTGGTTTGAAGTCAGACATATCCAAAATTTTCCGCACAAAGACTGTTGATGAATAAAAAACAATTTTTTAAAGACTAATTTGGGGTTTTTTTTTGGAAAAACCCGCCATTTTTTTAAAAAAAAAAGCCGGGGGCCAAAACCAATTTTTCTTTCCCAAATTTTTCCCCATATTTTTAAAAAAAAAAATTTTTTTTAAAGTTTTTTTTAAATTTTTAAAAGGGGGGGAATTTTTTAATTTTATTTTTTTTTGGCCTTTTTTTTTTTTTAATTTTAAATTTTTCCAAACCCCCCTGGGGCGCCCCTTTTTTTTTTAAAAACCTTTAACCCCTCAATTAAAAATTTTTTTGAAAGTTTTTTCCAAAAAATTTTTAAAATTCTTTTAAAATTTTTTCGGGCCAATTAAAAACTTTTTCCAATTTTTTTTCGCTTCTTTTTTTCCCTTTTTTTAACTACTAATTCACCAAAAAGCAAAACAAATCAAAATACGTTATAAAAATGTCTTAAACTTAAACACGCACAAACACGTTTTAAGGAGTATGCAATATTTTATTTAACAACATGTCTAGGAACTGATTTTGGGTTGCGCCACTAGCCTTCTTATATATTCCAATTACTGCCATCTAGAAGTGAGTGGAAGACACCAGAACTTTCTCGAACCAACGAGATTATTCTGTACTGTATTACGCCATCTGTTAGCGATAGAAGGTACTACCTATTTCCGCTTGTGCCCCCAGATGTCGTGTCACGTTACTCCTCATGGCTCGTCTCTACGACTAATCTAGAAATTACAGATAATGACGGGAAAAATTAAAATATGCAGTGTTGCCGCTTTTCAAACTTATTAAAAGTCCGATTTCGCGGGGCCTTTTTTAAAGTTGGGGCCTTTTCGGATTTTTTTTTTTCATAGGGACTATTTCATTTTACAAGGCAACAATGAATTGTTTTGGCTCTCGGAACTTATTTTGGAGGTAATCAGTAGGGCCCCAAGGTGGAAAGTTGGAGACCCCGTATTTAGAGGATAAGGAAAAATGCCTGCCTGTAGCAGGTTTATAATCTTGATATTCTAGGAATAAAGAAAGCAACAAAGTGGGAATATCGAGGCCTTTCAAGTCACACTACGTGCTGTGAGACGAGGTATAATGTGGCCAATTCTTTGAAGCAAAAGCTGTAAAAATATCTATAAAAGAGCGACAGATCCCCTACAGCTCGTCGGTAGGCAAGAGAAGGAAGCTTTTCTGTAAGTGTGGCATCATTAAAAGGACAAAGCTTTTCTCAAGGGACTTGTTCCAGTTGGTGAGATAAAGGAAGTAAGATCAGCTGTGGATCTTTTTGGCGAAATCCATACCTTTTGTCATGTAAAATATTGTGTTTTTTCAAATACGTTTAGATTTGGGAATAAATTTATTTTTCATTTACCTTACACCCTACTAAAAAAAGAGATAAAGGTCCATAGTTGGAAGGAAGAATTTTCCATCCTTTCTTGGGGACAAGTTGCACAAGTAGGTAGGTAGGTTTAAAGTGTCTTTTTTCTCCCCCATCTTTTTTAATTTTTTTTTTCTTCCAATAGGGTGATTCAATAATCCGAACCATACCCCTTTTCATTTTTTTTTTATGAAAAAGGGGTTTTTCCGCTTTTTGTTTGGCTAGGTTATCCACCACGGAAAAGCCTCGCATTTCCGCAGTAAGGCTATGAGAGGTCCCTGTATCCGGGGGGCAGTTGGGAACCGTTTAAGGCAAGGATGTCATTACTCCGCAGGTAGTAACACCTTGGGGTTAAACCTTGGTTTTTCTTAGCTTCGGATCCCGTTCCATACGCTAGCCAAAAGAGTTGCCAATAACCAGCAACTCTAGCGTATGTTCCAAAAGATCCTACTGGGCCCAACCACGACAATGACGTGTGCACACAGCAATTGGGGACAGGTGCAACTTTCCAGCTCTCCGGAAAAATGCCCGAGTGGTAAAAGATTCAAAAGAGGCGAGTTATGGTGGGTGCGAGCTCAGGAGTACATTTTTTAAAATGATTGCTGGTATGCCATCCAGCCCACACGATTTTTTGGTATTAAGAAAAAAGATACGCTTGATCTGTTTGACTTTAAAAATAATATCGGACATTTCATGAGTAACAGGTGCAACTGTTAAAAATAAAAGATTAACGGAAGGCTTTTCTCTGGAGTTAGATACAATTTTATCTATAAAAATTAGGGGTGAAAAAGAAATTGTGCAAAAGTTTTGACTAATCTTTTTGGCAAAGAACCAGAAGGATTTAGTGCCATTTGAGCAAGAAAGGACTCTATCTTTTATTCGATTGTTAAAACGGTCTTTGGCTTCTGAGATAGTTTAATTATACTGATTTCTTGCATAGATCCTAGCTTGTCGGCTTTCGGGACTAGGGTTTTAAAAAAACTTTTTATGGGCTTGAATTTCTAAATACTTTTACAGAAACAATTTCTGTTTTCTAATTAGTTTTCGGCTTTAAAAATAATATTTTTTACTTCACACTTTTCTGCAATTCGTTTAATTTTATTATGTTACTTGAAAATTAATTTTATTTCATATCTTTTCTTTACTTCTTTTAGGCTTCTTCTGGTAGGTATATTGGTATAAATCAAAATTAGTTTGCTTTTGAAGTATCTTTGGATAAAGCTTTTTTTTGAAATACTATGTAACTTTTTATATCGAAACCAGAATTTTAAATTAGATTTTTAGCCGGTAATTGTTTTTGATTTTAAAATAATTTAAATATTTAATTTACTTCCTTTGTAGGCCTTTTATCCATATTTATGAGTTTCCCAAAAATCGATGCTAATTTATTAAGCTTGCAAAAAATCATTTTATCCAAATTTCTTCTTATAAAGTAATAAATTATTGATAGGTTTAAGTCATTTTTTTATGTCTGTAATTTTAGCTAAAGGAAGATTTTTACCTTTTTTAAAATTTTAAAAAAAACCCCCCCCCCCGGGGGCCCCTTTTGGGAAAAAATTTAATTTCTTTTTTTCCCCGGGGGGGCCAAAAAAGGGTTTTTTTCCCCCCAAAATTTTTTAAAAAATTTTAAATTTTTTTAAAAATTTTTTTTTAAAACCCCCCTTTTTTTTTAAAAAATTTATAAATTTATGGGGGGGAATTTTTAAAAAATTTTGGGGTTTTTCCGGGGGGCTTTTTTAAATTTAAAAAAGGGGGGGGGGGTTTTTTTTTTTAAAAAAAAAAATTTTTATTTTTTTTTTTTTCCCTTTTAAAAATTTTCCCCTTTTGGTTTTTTTGGTTTTTTTCCCCTTTGGGTTTCCCGGGGGGAAAAAAATTTTTTTGGGCCCGGTTTCAAAAAAAAAAAACCCCTTTTTTTTTTTTTTTTTAAAAAATTTTTTTTTTTTTAAAAATTTTTAATTTTTTTTCCCAAAAAAAAAAATTTTTTAATCTTTTTTTTTTTTATTTTTTAAAATTTTTTTTAAAAAAAATTTTTTTTTTTCCCCCCCTTTTTTTTTTTAAAAAAATTTTTAAATATAAAAAAAATTTTAAAAATTTTTTTTTTTTTTAAAATTTTTTTTTTAAAAAAATTTTTAAATTTTTTAAATTTTTTTTTTAAAAAAAATTTTTTTTTTTTTTTTTTAAACCCCAAAAATTTTTTAAAATTTTTTTAAAAAATTTTTTTTATTTTTTTTTTTTTTTAAAAAAAAAAAAATTTAAATTTTTTTAAATTTTCCCTTAAAAAAAAATTTTTAAAATTTTTTTTTTTTTTTTAAAAATTTTTTTTAAAATTTAAAAAATTAAAAAAAAAAAAATTTTTTTTTTTAAAAAAAAAATTTTTTTTAAAAAAAAAAAAAATTTTTTTTTTTTAAAAAAAAAAAAAAAATTTTTTTCTTTTTTTAAAAAAAAAAAAAAATTTTCCCGGAAAAATTTTTTTTTTTTTTAAAATTTTTTTTTAAAAAAATTTAAAGGCCCCCCTTCCCAAAATTTTTTTAAAAAAGTCATGTCAGAAGTGAATGTCAGTTACCAAAACACAATTTTTTAGTTTCTTATCTGTTTTAGGTAATATAATCAAATAATTTTTGTGCTACACCCGTCCGTCGATAACTAATAAATTTGAAAAAAAATATATCTTATAACGGGTTGCCAATGTTTTCAAGTAATTTTAAATTTTTTATTTTTATATAATTTCATAAAAATAATGATTTTATTATAGTTTTTTAAAAAAAATCAATTGTATAAAGAATTAAACCTTTTTTTGTCTTTTCATGTTTTTTGTTACTATTATTGCGAGAGCAGACTAGCTCTCCATAATAATTCAAAAAAAAAATAAAATTTTTTTTTAAAAAATATATAAATATCTTTATTCTGGAGAAAAGCCAAATAATTTTTCTTTTAAACAAATAATGTAAAAACCTTTTTGTTTTTAAAAGTCTTTCTCTTTCTCTCTCTCTCTTCTATAAGTATCTGCTTAAGTTTGGCAGAGATAATTACACTTATAATGTTGGTTTTGCAAAAGTAATTTCAAATAATCCTTTAATATTCACCAGGTATGCTAGTTATTTTCGAATTGAATATTTGAGCCTTTTGAATAGTTTGAACTATTCGAATAGTTCGAACTATTTGAATAATTTGAACTATTTAATTGATTCGAACTATTCGAATGATTCGAACTGTTCGAATAATTCGAACTCTTCGAAAATTTCCAGCTATTCGAATAGTTCGAACACTTTGAATTTAGTATTTTTTTAATAATTAATAAGCTAAAAATAATAGTTGCAGCAGCTATTTAAAAATAGTAAGGCGAACAAAACGCTTAAACTCTCGATTAAAAATTACGTCTCTAAACTTTTTTTTATAAAACTAATGCTAAAGGTTAATGATTAAAGAAAAAAAATTGGAAAAACTAATTTAATATATTTCGGTATGTTATAAGTAACCACCACAACAACTTCCCAATATTGTGGATTCAATATTAAAGAGTTTCAAATACTCTGGAAATTTAAAATTATCACAAAATTTCAAAATTTCGGCCAAAATCAATTCCTATTTCTGAATAATCAGAAAACAAGTTTTTAATTTGGGTATTCCAGATATTCAAAAGATTTGAATCATTTAAATAGTTCGAATTATTTGAATAGTTCGAATCATTCGATCTTTTTTTGAATATTTTTTAATTTTGAAAAATTCGTATTCGATTTGCCTCGAATAATTCGAAAATTCGAATATTCGTAAACACCTAGTATTTGGACTTGGAACTAAATTCTAAACACTTTTACTTTTTGAATTGTACCGATATTTTGTGATCTAACCTCACTTTTCGTGATTTCATCTCAGTTTATTCAAATTTACCGGCATATCACTGGTCACGTGACATATGACAAAATCGATTATTAGGTTATCGAACATGCAGAGGCGATTTTTGGAAAAAAAAAAATTTTCTCCTAATTGAAAAAAAAATCCCGTTACATGTATTCATGAACACTACATTTTGCCGGAATATTGAATCTTTACAGTTCAGGTATTATGTATTTCCTTTCTCTATATTAAATTTTTAATCGCAAATTTCTATTATAAATTAAATTGATTCTCTTTTTATTAAAAATAAAGTCTTTATTATAAAAATATAGGTATTCAAAAAATAATGGGCTTTTAAATAAGAACCAATAAGTAAGGCTTTCCCTTAATAAAAATATTAATATTTTAATTCTATATCGTATATTATTCGCTTTAATGCCAATCATTTTTTTAAGTGTCCCTAGCAAAAAAGTGCACCAGAGGGCTATTTTACATGTTTTTTAAATGTAAGAATACCCACTATTTCAATATATCAACTTAACATCAATTTCCTCGTATCTTTCATATTTTAAATATTCTGCCATAATAGAGTGCTGCACTTAAGCCCAGGGCCCATGCAGCTTAAACTTTACAACTATTTCTTCTATAATTTAAACAGTAATAGCAAAAACTTTCCCAGCTACGCATTCTCCTAAGCCTTCCTGGACTAAGGAATAGTTTAACACTGCGACCGCAACTTTCGAGGCACTTAACAGGACCGGCAGAGTGTCCTAAATTTTCCCTTAAATTTCCCTTTTACTAGAATAAACCAAGTTTAAGCGACCCTTTGAGGGTTTCGCTTCATCTTTCGAAAGAAAATTAACCTTACAAATCCTTTTAAGTTTAATTATATGCTAAAAACAGGATTTTTTATCCGTGTTTTTTGGTATAAGAGCATTATTGTCATTCGTTTTCAAATCTGCGACCTATAGGAACTCGATATTTTTTCTATTATTTTGTGTTGTTTGAAGTATAGGATGGGCTTTATTACATTACTTTAATAAAAAGGTAATTTAAAATAATTAAATCAACTTAAAAAAATTTTTTTTCAAAAAAATTAAAAATAAAAATAAAATTTTTTTAAAATTTTAAAAAAAAAAAATAAAATTAAAAAAATATTTTTTAATTTAAGGGAAAAAATTTTTTTTTAAATTTAATTTTTTAAATTTTTTTAAAAAATTAAAAATTTTTTTTAAAAATTTTAAAAAATTTTTAATTTTTATTTTTTAAATTTTAAAAAATTTTAAAAAAAATATAAAAATATTTTTATAAATTTATTTTTTTTATTTATTTTAATTTTTTTTTAAAAATAAAAAATTTTTTTTAAAAAATTTTTTTTTAAAAAATTTTTTAAATTTTTAAATTTTTTGACCCAAAATTTTTTTTTTAAAATTTTTTTAAATTTGGGAAAGGTTTTTAAATTAAAATTTTTTTTTTTTTAAAATTTACTTCTTCTTAAACGCCGGGGTTGGTAGGGGGGGGGTTTTTTTTTTTTTTTAACGGGGGGGACCCCGGGCCCTTTTGATTTTGGGGGCCGTTTTGGGAAACAAATTGGGGGTTTTTTTTTTTTTGGTTTTGGGATTTATGGGTTTTTTTTTAATTTTTTAAAAAACCAAACTTTTTCAAAAAGGAGTTTTGTTTTTGTAAAAAAATTTTTAAAAATTTTTGGTTTTTTTTGAAAAATTTTAAAAAGGGTTATTTTTAAAATTTTTTAAAAAACCCCCCCGAAAGGGCCCATGGGTTTAAACCTTTTTTCCCCCCCAAAATTTAAGTTTTTCCAAAAATTTATACCCCACCAAAAAATTTAAAGGGGTTAAAATCGTCCCAAAAAACCCCCAAAATTTCCAAAAAATTTAAGGGGTTTTAAACCCAAAAAATTAATTTAATTTTTATTTTTTAAAAACCCGGGGGGAAAAACCCCCCGGGAACCCAAAAAAAACCCCAGGAAACACCCCAATTTTATTAATTTTTTTTAAAATTTTAAAAAAAAATTTAAAAATGAAAAAAGGAAAAAAAAAAATTTTTTTTTAAAAGAAATTTAAAACGTAAGAAACAAAATTTTTTAAAAAAGGGGGGTTTTTTTTTCTTTTTGGGGTTTTTTTTTTCCCCCCCTATAAAAAATAATTTGATTTTATAAATTTTTTTTTTTTATTTTTTTTCTTTTTTAATATAAAAATTACCAAGGGCAAAAACTTAAAACAAAAGGGGGTTTTTTCGGGCAAAAAAAATGTGGGGCCCCCAAGGGGGGCTTATAAAATTAGGGGCCCCCTTTGTAAAAATTTAAAAAAACCCCCCGGCGTTAAAGAACCAAAAAATTTTTCCCCCAACCCCAAAAAAAAGGGGAGGTTTTGGAGGGGCCCCCAAAAATTGCTTTGGCCCCCAAACAAAAACCCCAAAAAGGGTAAATTTCCCTATTAACATTTTCCTTTTTTGGGGCAATTTTGGGGTTACTCATTTTTAAATCCCCAAAAAAATTTTAAAAATTTTAAAAAAAGCTTTTAAAAAAGTTTTTTGGGGGAAAAATTTTTTCGCCCAAGGGGGGGGCCCCCCCCAAGGGTTTTGGGGTTTTTTTTTCCCTTTTTTTGGTTTTTTAAATTTTTAAAAAAATAACCCGGGTGGCCAAGTTTTGGGGGAAAAAAAATTAAAAAACCAAAGGTTTGGGGTTTCCGGGGGAAAAGGGGGCCATGCAAAATGGGGGCCCAAAAAAAGGCCCCAAGGGAAAAAAAAAATTTTAAAAAAACGGAATTTTTTGGTTTTTTTTATCCAAGGGAAATTGTCGAAATTTAAAAAAAAAAAAATTTAAAAAATGGAGAAAAATTTTCCCCAAAAACCCAAAAGGAAAAATTAAAACATAGCATGAAAAATTAAACTTTACCCCAATTTTTTTTTTATATTTTTTAAAAATTTTTTTTTTTTATTTTAATTTTTATTTAAAAATTTAAAAATTTTTTAAAAAAAAAATTTTTAAATTTTTTAAAAAAAAAAATAAATATAATTTTAAAAATTTAAATTTTTATAATTTTTTTTGGTTTTAAAAACCCCTTTTTTTGGAGTTTTGGGGGGTTTTTTTTAAAAATTAAAAAACTTTTTTAAAACCCCTTTATTAAAAAAAGGTTTTAAATTTTAAAAAGCATTATTTACAGGTTTTTTTTTCCCCGCCCTTCCCCAAAAAAAATTTTTTTTCCTTTTTAAAAACCTTTTTTAAAAAAGGGGTTTTTTTTTCCTTCCTTTTAATACTTTTAGGCTTTTTTATGAATGCAACTGTACATCAATAACTGAAATTATTGGAACCAATAAATATGATACAAAAACCATTTTTATCGCATTTTATTACATTAAACCTTGTAATATTTAATTAAGCTTTCTCACAAACAAACTTGAAAATTAATCGTTTTTTCAAGCAAATTTGTGCTTTGCATATTCTGCAGCACAAATTCAGCAAACACGCGAAATATCAATTTTTAATCCTGCTCAACTTCTCGCTAACCTTTTGAAAGTTACTCAGGTTTATTTTAGAACAAACTAGATTAGTTTGGCTGCGTTTGATGTCGAGATTTGTGTGATAACGTCACTTTTGTTAAATGAAAAAAGCCATTCGTAATGACTAAACATTTTTTTATATAATGTTTGTTTCTTTAGATTGCAAGAACTTTTTATTTGCTTAAAGCTTAGGCTTATTTACATTTACGATAAAATAAATATATAATATACAGGATGTTTAAAAAAGACGCGGCAATATTTAAGGGGGTGATTTTTCAGGTTATTTTAGGAAAAAAGGTTCTAAAATGTATTATTTCCAAGGTGGAGGGTGGTAAATTTCTTTTTAAATAACGGTTTTTAAAAAATAACACAGGTGCTAGGGTTTTGGGGTCGCTGATTACGATGAGAGGGTCGGTTATAGTAATAAGAAGCCTTACCAGATTAAAGTGCATCCATTGGCGTCAGGGAGGCACCTTTACGAAATTTATTAACAAAAAATTGTACTGCACTGTTTTTTTTTAGATAACGAAACTAAAAATCCAACGTCGTTTCTAACTGAACACGATACACGAAGCTCTTCAGGTGGCCCCACAGAAAAAAATCTACGGTGTTAAAGTCAGAGGGCCGTGCAGTCCATAAGTGAGGTCGACCTCGGCCAATCCACCAATTTTCCTAGGTTTGGGTAAATACTCACAATTTTGATAAAAAATTTTACCGGCAATTGTTTTGTTAATAAATTGCACAAATAATTTTTTTTTTCATAAACCAACTTGACAGTAACTAAACATTACCGTTTTTCGAGTGACAAGGTTATAAATTGATTTATTGTTTTAAGTATTTTAGTTGCATTATAATGGTTTTTTAATGAAAATTATGCATTAATTAAAGCTCGATAAATTTGTATACGTTAATCATACCCATAAATAAATTATTGCCGAAAAAATGTATTTTAACATCAATATCTTAAGTACGCAAACCCTAAATAGTACAGGTGACAGACCAGAATAGAAAATAAATTTTGATAAATAAAATTAAACAGCGAAGTACCAGTATTACCTTTTACCATTTTTTCTTTTAGAGCAAAATTTATTAGTTCATTTACAATTTAATAGCTATGCGATTTCCTTGCCAGCTACCCTTGGGATCCTACCTGCTTTTCTACACACGATCCTTCCGCAAAGTAATGAAAAATTCATTAATTCCCAAATCTAAAGAATCTGGGAAAATACAAGATCTTAAATGATAGACAGCATGGATTCCGTCACAGAAGATCGACAGCTGATCTTATTTCCTTGGTCTTACACAACTGGAACAAGACCCTTGAGTTTCTTGGTGAATCCCAGATCGTTGCTCTTGACATATCCAAAGTTTTCGATCAGGTCTGGCATGATGGGCTTCTTAACAAACTTTCTTCTGACTTTTGGCTTTCCAGTTTCCTTTTTAATCAACGTATATCAGTTACTGTAGATGGTCATTCTTCCAGTTTCTACCAGGTTAATGCTGGAGTGCCCCAGGGCTCAGTACGTTTACACACTCTGTTTCTTCTACACATTAACGATCTTCTCTCTTCCACAATCAATTTTATTTATGGTTTTGCTGACGATATTACCCTTCACTCTAGTATTCAATTTCTTAAGCCACCATGTAATTCTGATTTGGAAAAAAAGCGCAGGTCTATGCAGATATCTCTTTTACAAGACCTCAAACTTATCTTGGATTAGAGCGAAAAAAATCTTGTTTAGGGTTATGTCTCGAAAACACAGTCATATTCGCTGTCGCGAAAAAAGTCTGCCAATGCTCATCCGTTACATACGAACGGCCAAGTTCTGCCGAACAAAGAGTCGTTTAATCTTGTCAGCGTTACTTTTAAGAATAACCTTAACTGCCACACATTACATCCATGGCCTCGGCAGCTTCATAAAATCTTGAATTTCTCTTTCGAGCCTAGAAAGTATTTCTTTTCTTTCAATCTGTATACTCTGTATGTATCCCAAATCAGACCCTCTTTAGAATATTGTTCTCATGTCTGGCGAATGGCGTCCCCTACAACACTTAGCATTCTGGACTTCATTTAAAGAGGAGCTGTTCGTCTTATTAATGATCCCACGCTCACAGAACGGCTTCCTCTTCTTGCCCACCGTCGAGCTGTAAGGGATCTGTCGCTCTTCTATAGGTATTTTCACTTATAGAAAAATTTATAACTTGGACGCTTGTAAAGTTGTAAACCTGATCTTCGGGAAAATGATTATTTATAACATTTTGTTTAAAGGGCTAAAGGCGAGCGCTATCCCATGTATGTTTTTTTTATCGCAGTTTAAATATATATTTTGCAATGCTATTTCGGACGATATAGCGTATTACCTGTTATTGTCTAATTTGAATGTAGTAAACGGATTATTAAACCTCATATTTTATTCTACAACTTGTATATCTTCAATTTCCATATACATTTGTCAAAAAGTGTAAAGAACAACTTAGACAATAGGGCGAACAAGCTATCTTGCCCTTGGAGTACAGTAGTGGGAGATCAAAGCAAACCGTAGAAATATGAACATCTGGCGCGGTACATTTCCCCCAGCCTCCTTCGACCCCCATACTTGTCAAAGCGCAATAGCGCGTGATGACAGGGTTTAAACCGTTTTTTCACCCGCCAAATTAAAAAATCCGAGGTATACAACCTGTAAAAAATAAAATATAAAGTTTTATTAATCCGTCCACTAAATTCAAAGCGGGCAATTATAGTTAATACGCTAAAGTGGCTAACTAAGACGCTACTCCGACTATGTGCTTATACTCTATAAAATTCTATTTCATCAAATAGGCGTGATGACAAATTTTAAAAAACTATTGTATCATATTTGGAAACAAATACTAATTGTAACGAATATCATATTTCGGAAACAAAATCAAGATTTATATTAAAAAAATTCAATTTGAATTTTAAATTTAAAATTCCCACCAAAAAGCTAAAATGTCATGGCGTCGATTGTGCGTCACGTTAGAGTAAATAAAATGCAAACAAAACGTTTTCAAATAAAGATTTTACGTGTTTAAAACATGAATTTAAATCGTATAGGTGGTGTTCGATTCGATTCGTACACAAGGGTATAACACGTCAATAA
>JAHBCN010013350.1:0-24752 GCA_019359885.1 Listronotus oregonensis | reverse complement strand
TTTAAAAACCCTTCAATTGTATTAGACCTTGGGAAGACGTTTCCTTCAGTTTTTTTTTAAAATTTTCCCCAATTTGGGGGCCATTTTTTAAATTTTATTTTTTTTATAACCCTTTTATCTTTTACATAAAAAATTTACCTTGTAAAATTTTTTTTTTTTTAATTTTTTAAATCGTAAATTTGGTTATTACACTAAGTATTTATAGGTAAGTACTTACATCCCTATCTCTGAGATTTTTGGTGGATAGTACAATATAATCTGGACGATTTGCACTATTACAATCCTTGGCAACCCAATTCAGTTCAAGATAATTATCTTGTAGAGAGGAAACTGTTAAATGTACATTTCCACATGATCCAAGTTGACTTTGTAAACCTTAAAAGCACGAAAAAATAAAACTTTTTTTTTAACCGAACTTTTTTTGTTTAAGTTTTTTGTAAATATAAGAAAATAGGTATCATTTATCAAAATAGTAATATCATTAATACTTAAAAATTTTGACAATAATAGTAAAAAAAAAAAAAGTGTCTAAAATTACGCCACTGGTCTACTGGTCATGGTTTTACCTGTACAACTTTAATTTAAATCGAAAAACTGGATTTAAAAATTCCATTTTTAAATTTTGTTCTTTCACACCCTGTAGCCTTAAATTAAGACCGTTTTGAAGCTACGTTTGTATAACGCTTTTGTCATGTTTTTGGTTAAAAAATCTCTTATTAGGTGATGGCGATGACATATGTTTGTTGAATCACCCGGTATGTTTATGACATTCATACAAACCAACTAAATAAATTATTTTCCCAATAATAATGAACGTTAACGATATCAGTACAATTTGTTAAGTTCGGTCTCCATCCATTAATTCGGCCTAGGACAATTGCTGTCCAAATCGAAAGGTATGTAAAAATAATATCCTCATTGCGGCCCAAAAATAATAAGATGAAATTATTGCGGCTTGTAATAACCACCATATTAAAAATTATTAAAATTTTGTTAATAACTTCTACTTTGGGATAATTTAAACAAATTCAATAGCCCTCATTTCTAGTTGGTCATGGTTATTTTTGGTTAGTTAAAGCGGCTTTTTATTTTCCACAATTATATTTCAGACGTGATAATTATTATATTAAAAATTACGTTTTAAATTTTGTTTATAACTCTTACGTAGGAATAATTTATACAAATTTAAAAGCCCTCAGTTCTGGTCGGTCATGGTTAGTTCTGGTTAGTTAAAGCGGCTTGGTATTTTCGCAATTTTATTTCAGACGTGATAAATATCTACCATATTAAAATTTATAAAAAAATTACGTAGGCATAATTTAGTTATATTCAAAAGCACTCAGTTCTTGTCGGTCATAGTTAGTTCTGGTTAGTTTAAGCGGCATTTTTTCCCAGTTATATTTTAGACGTGATAGATCACTAAAAGTGGGGACAGTAAAATTTTTGGGCCGCAATTCGGATATACCCTATTATATCCCAGAAATTATTGGAAGTCTGCTTCTCTATTCACGCATAAATTTACGTAATACGCTTGAACAAGGTCATTGTATTGGACTTCTCTGTCCTAGAATAGACCTTGGTTATTTTTTTTGTTCTCCGTATCAAATTTTCTTATTACTGTTTGGTATTCAGAAATATTTTACACTTTTTTACACACATAGCCCTAAAATACACTTTCCATAAGAGCGCTAACGTAAAAAAGTGTAAAATAGTGTACACTTTTTCTAAATAGCAAACAGATCTAGCTTTGTTCGCGAGTGCGATTCTGAACCAGTTTAGGGACTATTCGCATGCGCAATAGAAAAAGCGACCTTATTTTTGCCAAAAATGAGGCAAATCGGCCGATTAGGTTGCTCTAACAAAATTTTGTTAGTTTTTCCCTTTTTAGGGCTACATTGTTACAATAAAAACACATCTTTTAGTGTACTTAGTTTACACCTTTGTGTAAACTTTAGTTTACCTATAATTCTGCAACATACAGGGTGGAGCAATAGTGTGACAAAGTACCATATCAACTTTTTATTAAAGTGATACAAAAAATGCCAAATACAAAGGTTTGTAGTACATATGGTGGTGCATATTTTAAAAATGTTTTTAAATATGGAGAAACACCCGAGAAAACACCTGACAAACATTTTTTTATTTTTTTTAATGGAACATCCTATATATTATGGCATTTTTGAATTCTAGGCAAAATTATAGACACATATTACTAAATAGGGTAATCTTGTATTAGATTGTCTATATCAAAAATGTATAGTTTTCGAAATATTTGCGATTCAACATTTTCTATTGTAAAAATTCTATACAGCTTTTAGTTTTATTAATCTCACTAAAATGTACTAGCGTAGGGGACTATGTAAATGAGCAGGTGTTTAAAATACTACCTATAACAAAAGAAGACATAAAACTTAAAATGATAAACTATTTTTAACAGATAAGTGCAGAAATGTGTCAAAATTTAAGTAACGTGGCGGACACTTTGAACACCTAATTAGGTAGTTTTTTAATTGTTTAATATTTGTTACTAATTATTTGTTAATAGTTGTAATATCTAGAGACAATAAATAGTTTTATTTCTGTAGTATTTAAGTTTTTTTTCGCCGTCGTGGCCAACTAATAAAAAAACTAAAAGCTGTATGGGATTTTTACAATAGAAAAATGTTAAATCGTAAATATTTTGTAAACTATACATTTTTGGTATAGACAATCCAATACAAGGTTACCCTATTTATAAATGCTAAATAAGATAAAGGGTCTTTTACTATGAGGAAACCAACCTCAATCAATTACAAAAGACTTCCGTAAAAAAAAACTGCTTAGTATAACATGGCCTGTCAACGTCATTTTTGACATAAAATTTAAAATATTTCAAAAACGGTTAAACTAAGTTATGAGATATTATAAATAAAATGTGTCTACAATTTTATCTAGAATCTAAAAATGCCATAATATATGGGGTGTTTCATTAAAAAAATAAAAAAGTGGGTGTCAGGTGTTTCTGAAACACCCTGTATATTTAAAAATATTTTTAAAATATGCACCACCATATGTACTACAACTTTTGTATTTAACATTTTTTTGTATCTCTTTAATAAGAAGGTGATAGGATACTTTGTCGCATTATTGCTCCACCCTGTATATGCCATTTACATTATCATCAACATCTTTTACTTATAGTTATATTTTATTCACAACCTCAATATTTTAAAAAAATTCCAAATGACTTTAATTTTTTTTAATAATGAAGTTGTCATGAGTTTGGATCAAAATAAGGTTCCAAAATTATTCTATTACCACGTTACTATGGGAATAGAAAAACGTTGAGTTTACGCAAAGTTTGCGTTTAAATAAGTTTAAAAAAATATCGGTTTTTTTTTTTAGCAAAAATATGTTTGGTTGCAAATACATATCTCAATATTTATTACATCTCAAATAATGGACCTTTGTCTATATAGTATTTAATTTAACATGGTAATTTATGTGTAATTAGATGAGTAATTCACATCATATATTAAAATTGAATCAACTGACATTCATTAAAGAAGGTTAAAAATAATAGTATCAGCAATTTATTTTTTTATATAAAACGTAAATAACCAAACATATTTTAATTATTTATTATCTGCTCTAATTTTAAAGATTTTTGGTTAGTTTGTGCAAGCAAACATTTTTTATAAGCCATAGTTTCATCTGCCGAAGAGTAGTAGATAAAATTTCTCCTGCCCAATAAGGCGTAAAGCGTAGTTCATATGCTTGCGAAATGTTTGGAATTGCGAAACTTGTTCTGATTGGTCGATTTTATGTTCAATTGTAGGAGCTCTCTATTCTTAAGTTTTTTGGATTCGCAATATTTAAAATCTAGGGGCGGAAAATTGACGGATTCTTATTGGTCGACTTAAAATATGTTATTGCCCAAAAGGTTTGTCACTTTTTTGGATTCAATATTTGAAATGTGAGAAGCGGGAAAATTGACTTGAATTTAAGATTTTGCGAATTCCCAAAATTGGCCCGAGCATGCGTATTGATATAGATACTGTTTGATTTTGGCGTTGCTCCAAGATTAAGTTTACGGTTCATTCTTGGGGCCATGTAATATATATATATATATATATATATATATATATATATATATATATATATATATATATATATATATATATATATATATATATATATATATATATATATATATATATATATATATATATATATATATATATATATATATATATATATATATATATATATATATATATATATATATATATATATATATAAATATATACCAACGGCCTTGGGCAGCAAAAACCCTTCTTATGAGAGCGTTGTCTAAAAGGTGCTGTAAAATGCAAATTCTATATGTTTTTTGTTGGGCGGCTTGGGAACGAGGAATAAAGGGGGATCGTTGTGTGCTTTTAAAGTTTTAAAATAAAGAAAACTAGGGTGTTTTTTTCGATAAAATCATAATCTTATAAGATTAAAGGATCCTTTATTTCATAACAACCCATTCTTCCTATGTTTTAATAGCAAATATGCATTTGATTTCAAGTAAAAATAAAATAAAAGTTTAAAGTTTCCAGCATGTTCCTACTGATTCAGCCTCACCGTTAAGACAGTGCCAAAGCGTGCAAGAGAGAAAGATGAATCAAAATATAATCTTTTTTCTCGCTGACGTCAGCACGACAGTGGGATATATACCCTTCCCACCGACCAATGAGCACGTAAAGGAGAGGGAAAGGTTATACTTAACTTCTGTTGCTCCGCTTGCTGCCTATAGCAAGGCTTCCTCTATAATTATGCTCAAAGGTTAAAATAAGTTGTGATCTTTAATGTAATTTCTTGTTTTTATTTTTTGTTATTTGCCTGTATAAAGGCTTTATGAGAATAAAGTATATTCTATTTTTTGTTGTTTTGTTTTAATAAATCCACCTTATAAATGCAATTATGATATGAAGGTCAGTAAATGCAATAGCCCTTCTTCACCAGTAATAATTTTAACGTCCTTATTATTTACTGACGAAAAGCATTATAAATGTTTATTAAAACAATAACAGGAAAACCTAGCATAAGATAAAATATTGTTAAAAAAAATAATTATAAATAACACAAAAAAGTTTTAAAAAGGGAAATTAATTAAAACGACAATACAGAGCTCAATACTTCCATCCGCTTCCATCTTGCCAACAGTTCCAGCACTAAATCCCTAAAATTCCAGTCGCAGCGCTATGAAATACCAAAAAAGGGGAAAAATTTTAATTCGTAATTCGTAAATCGATTTCGCAAGCTTATGAACTACGCTTAAGGAGGCACAATATTTTTAGGTAATGGCCATTTTTTGACGATATAATTTGATTCCTGCTCGGATTCCTGGCTCTGCTAATCCATTCTCATAAAAAAGCAATGTTTTTTTAAGTTTTTGCACATAATTTACGCGAAATTATTGTCTTATATTTTTTATATTTTATTAAACAAATAATTTTAGCCAAACAAATACATTATTGTTTAAACAATTATTGCCACCAGCAGTTGTTCATAACTTTAAACAATTACTGGGGGCACCCAGATGATAAAAAAAACAAAACGTTTGAAAGTTTGAGATTTGAAAAAACTACTCGAACATCAGGGCTCTATCCACTTTGCAAAATTGTCCAGTTTTTAAACGAAAGTGAATAGTAAACTTTATTGGGTTAAAACTATCGAACGTAATTCAACAAAATTTAAAACAATGTTTTATTATAGCAAGAAATTTTCTTCCAACCGAATACGAAGGCCTCACAGGAATTAAGTGATCCAAAATATCCATGCAAAAAATATTTTTTTTCCTTTTTTTGTTAAGTGCTATTTTGCAACAAGCCAAATACATTTTACAATTTTTAATCAATCCCATTTATTAGAAAATTTATTTTCGAAACTTTTCCTTCTCTACAGTTTTTTTCTAAGAAATTAAAACACTTTTGTTTCGATTATTTTCATATTTTGTCTAACATTTGTTAATGTTTCGGACCTTTTTGAGAGGAAGTTTATTTCGATTCTTATTTTATACATATTTCTAAAAGGGTTTTCAGCAAAAACATGCCTGCCACCATACCACTCGTCCATCCAAGAACTCTTGTTTTTTTACAGATAAAGCTTGGTCTAACTGTATATTTTACCTTCTGGTACAGATGCAAAAGTACTTAAGACGTGTATCAAAACAACCACACTAATGAAAAAAATACAGCACATTGTATCATCACGACATCACTTTTGTAACAAGCTTGAAACTTTAAGTTTATTTCGTGATAATTCTTGCGAACTTACAAATCGAAACTTCGGTAAAACATGTAATTATTTACACTTATACGGCTTGTAAGTAACTGCGGTACCATGTTTAAAAGTAAAATAACATCTAACTAAATAAATAACATAATATTTTATTTGTCGTGTCACTACCAAGAGCGAAAGGAAATTACTACGAGCACTTGATACGCTTTGTTCTCATCGCTCGCTTGGACTTGATTAAAAATCCCCTTTTGTTTATTCATTCAACGAAACGTGATTATTTTATTAGATCTGATATCTTATAGTAAAATAATTTAAATGTTTAAGCTATCATAAATAAAAGATGTTTTTGCAATCATTAATATAGTAAATTAGTATAGTATTCTAATTTTTACCGGGGTTAACCAGTGGTCGCGAAAAAGCAGATTACATTCTTATTTACAAAGATAGGATTATTTTTAATTTGGTGAGTTTCTATAGCGGATAGTTGCCTGCCCTCTTTTAGAAATATAGTATATTTTATTACCAGTACCGAAATGACGATTTTTCCGTGCGCGCGTGACAAATTGTCACAAATTTCTGGACGTGTAATGAACGATATTTTTTATTATACTTAGGTACCTGAAAACAACATAAACAAAAAACATCGCAAAAAATGATTTAAGAAAATTGCGATTATTTATTTTTATTTTTAAAACAGTAAAACAAATTACCAAAAAAAAAATTGCAAGGTAATTAAATCTAAGAAAATTAATTTTGGACGGAACCGTTATGATTAATGGTTATATTTATTGTACAATTCGTATTATTGTTGAAGCTCAATCCCTTTTGTATTTCTTTTGCTTGAACTAAAGATGTTGAAGCGGAGTGTTCGTGTATGTTTTGGTTCTCTTGATTGACTGTTACAGATTTACTCTATATATCCTTTTGCTACATTGGAAGAAAGCCATCCTCCGTGTCTTTTTAAAGTGAGCAAACCACCGCCGCTTTCTACCAACATGGTAGCCGAAGAACGCCTTAGCCCATGTCCGGGATATTCTTCGAGATTTTTTTAGTTTTAAGTATTTAGCAACAAGTTTTGGAATACCACTAATAGTATGGCACCCAACATGTTGAGCGTAACATCTTTGGTTTCGGTATGCAACAAATAATCTTCTACTCTCCATATTTTTAGGGCGGAGATCTGCGTATTTACGGTAAGACAGTGTACAGGAATTGAATTTGAAAATTTCATTGGTAATGGTAAAACTTCTTGACCTGCGAGTTTTTCCATCTCGTAAGAACACGACAAGTAAACGCCCATTACCTTCCAAATCGTCTAAACTCAAATGTATTAAATCATCTCTGCGGCATGCGCCGAAGATGCCAAACACTAAAATTACTTTTGCTAGTAGATATTGTCCATCTAAAGCTTCACATAAAAATTTGGTTACTTGTTCTGATGTAAGAACCTTGGATTTCTTTGGTACATATCCTACAGCTTGTCGTTTCAAAAAAGCGATAGTTTTTGGATATTGGTTGTGAGTATTTTCTTTTATTGCCAAACAACTCTTTAACATGGAGAATCGACTCCATAAGGTGGATGACTTCATAGATTTGTCTTTTTCAGAAAAATAAACTAAGATAATATCGTCACTCACAATTTTGATTCTTTTCTGAGTCCGCCATTCGGTAAAAAGGTGATATTCACGTTCATATCTCAACCTGGATTTCACTGGTAATAAATCTGCACTCACTTCTGCCGCTTGTTGTAATATAATATCGGGAATAGCCGGATTTTCTTCCAAATCTAAATTCATTTTTTGAAAATGGCATAAATTTCACTGACAGAAAATAAAAAATGTCATTAATAAATAAATCGTTGTTATGAACCGTTTCCATGGATGGATTTTTGTATAAGCGCACGGAAAGAGGGATCGGAAAAAAAAATCCGTGCGCTGTTCTGAAAATGTCATATTTACTGTATTTTATACACAGTTGAAAATGTAGTATTTCCAGGTAAGTATAATAAAAAATAATTTACTCTTGGAGGTTTAACCGGAAGTATTTTTTCAAATAGCACCTTGTACGTTTAACTATGTATCACAATGTGACATTTGCTTCTAAAATGGCGCCATTTATTTAAATAAGCTCTATTAGGTCATGATATGCCGCAAGGACCATATTAAAGTGTAGTGTGCTGCGATTTCAAAAAACAGATGATATCTTACAGTATATTTTACATTGTTTTGACCTAGTTGATGCCAGTTGACAGATTTTTCTTATTTAAAAAAACAAAATTCTGAAGCAACTCACAGAATTTTAAAAAATGAATTGGAACAGTATTCAGTGACGTAGCTACGTAACCAAGGGCCCTTGGGCAAATAGGTAACTGGGGACCTATCTATACTGGTTAAAATATAAAAACTTAAAACTTACTTTGCCACAAGGATACCGTAAATGTCTACATTACGCTAACGTAATTTGGAAATATTTGGACCTAGTTTGCCCAAATAAATGAAAAAAAAAAAAGAATTTCAATATGAATTATTATGATTATGACTATAATTATAATTGATTTTAATTAATGTAAATACGTAAAATAAAACTTAATCTATAAAATTCAGAGTTCAATGACAGAGTACAAAACTGGACAAAAAAAAATCAAGGGCGTATGTCCGCTTTGAGAAGTTTTGTAAGAAAGTAAAATTGCATTTACTCCGGTCAATCTAGACATTTAAAGATACATAAATTTACATCAAGCCGATAGGAGTGAAATTGTTCAAAACATAATTAGAAATAACATTTCAAAGTTCCCTTTCGTTCCGGTACGTGGAAAAAAATTACTTGAGGTCAAAGGTCTCATACCTATGTACACGTTTCCACGCCCCTCTGAGGTACTTAGCGCGTTTTTTTTTAACGTGGTTTCCCAGTAGGCCCGTTCCACCGGTCTGTTGTGATTCTGTTTAATTGAAAACTATTGCATAATAACTGATATTCGCAAGTGTTGGAATTGATAAAAGCGATGGAAATTAAAAAACACTAGAAAAATTTATTCGTCCGATTCATAATCTTTAATAACTTTTTCTTGTTGTTTCTCTTCTTAATGTTCTTCTTTTTCTTGATCTCATTCTTCTTCTTCATTCTGGGTGTAAGTGAATTGCGACATTAGCGATGTATCGCATGTCCGTTCGTCAGTATCAAACGAATCCTCTGCTGTTGGTGATTCAACATTAGAACACAACCGGCCTTGACAGTTGGTGCATGCCAGAGAACAAAACAGTCCAACTTTTTCCAAGCACATTTAGCACTGCATCCCTTTTTACAGTTGCAAAAAATTTTGATTAGCAGTTTTTCCGGCGCAGGTGGAAGTAAAGTCTGAATTGGTACTAATGTATTATCGACCAACTTCCAACCCCAATCTTGAGCCTAGCTGATAACCAAGCCACACTTAAACTTGGTAATATACCCGAAAAAGATGTTGATAAGCAGCAACTGAGGTTAGTTGTGGTTAGAAAAGAAAAACTTATTTGCTAGACTAAAAGTAAAAAGTGAATCTGCGATCTTTCAGTTCAAGATGAGTCATCTGTAGCAGGTAAGGGGCCATCCATAAATTACGTCACACCTGAAGGGCGGTGTGGGGTATAGAGGATTGTTACATTGTGTGACAAGAGGTATGGGGAGGTCATCAGCTTTTTGACATCACATGTAAAAATCTAAATTATTAAAACGCAAAACTTAAGAATTTGTTTTATGTTGTCAATTATTTAAAATATTTGATTGGATGTTCTTTTAAAAAATATTCTTAATAAAAATTTAAAAAATTATTTTACTGTTTTTAGATATAAAATTTCAAAATATGTGACATCACACTAGGGGGAGGGTCAAAAAATTCTGAAATTCGTGTGACGTTATTTATGGATAGCCCCTAATCATTATGTTTGTTTCTAAATTAACTAAATTTTGGAATTTCATAAAACGTTTTTATTATTTAATGAAGTTTTTTAAAAAATGAAGCAAATTCTCTAGAAGCCTTTTTGGGCATATCTTATACAAGGTATATCTTTTGTTATAGCATACCTGGGTTTTTTTTTGGACTGCTTTCCTTAGAAGCCTAGACGGTTTTGTTAAACATTCTAATTTTATGGGGATGTAGTTGCTGACTGATCTCAGCATATTATGGTTTTTGGACTTTAGTATCCTGCTGCTTGGCTGTACTGCACAAGCTGAGGCTGTCTCGAGACAGGTAGTTTTGGAGTTTTGCAGCCAGTCAAGTTGATTTGTGAAGTGTTGTAAGACTTTTAATAGAATTTAAAGTGAAAAATAGTCTCTAAAATCTTAGGTATTTGACCAGCTCAGGATAACATTTAAAAAGTGGTGTAAGCTTAGTTTGGTGTAATAGATCTTACCATATGTTTAAAATTTGTTTGATTTCAGGTTTACCCAATTAAGTCAATCCAAAGGTAGTACAAGACCTTGGATATAATCTATAATCTAATATCTTATATTTGTACTGGCGTGGTTATTAAACATTGCAGCGAAATCCAAAAAGAGCTTACGTATATGTCTTCTCTCCAAGTGCGGTTGGAGGTTGGTAAAGGTTTGAATTATATGCATCTTTTGACAACGGGCTCGCTACTTAAAGTGTGACCAGTGCCGTTACATATCGGCAGGCAAGGAGTATTTTTAAAAAATAAAAAAAAAATGTTTAAATTAAAAAAAATATCTACCACTACCCGAGGTTAACCTATTCTAATATATTAAGTTATTTTCATAACATTCTGTATAAGAAGTAGTTTTCAATGCATCGCACTTACTTTTCTTATATAAAACGGATCACTGGTTTGTAATTCTTTTCATATAATAATATTTGATTAAGTGAATAGAGACGAACAGGATATATCAGAGTACTATATTTAAAATTAGTTTTATTCAATTACCCAATACAAAAAGCGGCAATACAAAATAAGTGTTTTGTGGCCTACTAACCTGTATCTTTACCTATTAACAAAAATAATTTAAAAAAAATTGTAATAGTTAAAAAGTTAATTGTTGCCCTTTTACATTTTTTGGTAATGGTGCGTTAGTGAAGCTTTACCTATTTTTGGCCATAAAAAATCAAAAAATAAAGATAAAGACATGTTTTTTTTTTATTTTGTTCTATGTTACGGTCAATTTACGTATATTTAAAAAAGTTTAAAAGTCTTAATTTTAATTTTCAAAATAGAAAATGGGTATTTTTTAAGTTTTTCGCCAAAAAATGTATCCATTTAAGTTTAGGAATTTATAAAAATATTTGACAACTCAAAAATAAATCAATCATCTTGATTTTACATTTCAAAAAAGTGGAGCCGTGATTTTTTCTTTGTATTTGACGTCTAGGAAGGGAAATCTGTTTTTTGCCTTAAAGCTCATATTAAGACTAAAAACATAATAATAAACGAAATTCGTGTTACTGTAAATATTTCTTTATTAATATTTTACTTTAAAAATAAACAATAAAATTAGGTAACCTACAAAGTAATTATAATAGATACTATACAAATGAGGTAGAACAAAAATCAGTCCTATTGCGTTAAAAAACAAGGCAAAACGTCTTTGGGTAAAACTAAAATAAAAACTTAAACAAAAATCGCCTATTTTATACAAGTATTTGCTACAAATATTTTACAATTTAAAGATAAATAGTCCTGCTGCTATATGAAATTTATCTATTTTTTTTTAAATCTTTATAACAATCAACAAAAGCGCAGTATGTTTTTAAGATTATTCACCCATTTTATTCCCCGCTTCGTTATCGCTGTCCAAGCACCGGCACAGTCAAGGGTTTGTTTTAAAGTTTAATTTAAAGGTAGACCATATTAGACATTTATTTCTCTTAGGCCCAGTTGTATAGGTTAGGATAACCCTAAAATTGCGAGTTAATCTTCAGATTTCAAAAAAAGCTAGTTGTGTAGCATAGGATTAGCTTTAAATTGTGGGTTAACCTAGGGAAATCCATAACTCGTGGACGAAGTAGGGATTAACTCACAATGCTTAGGTTAATAAATAAAAATGGAGGCGTTCGAAATATTTGAGGATGTACTATTCGACGAGGACGACGATTTAGATAATATAAATATAATAGAAAATCAAAGAAGACGCCGAATTTTTCCTAATCGTATCGATACCATGGAAATTTGGGTAGACCAGAAGTTTATAAATAGGTTTAGAATTTTAAGAGCCTCCGTGGAAGTACTTCTCCAGCAAATTGCCGTACATCTTCAAAAAAATACCAACCAGTAAGTACCCACTTTTCCAGAAGAAAATTAAAAACATCCACTTTTTTATTTTATAACTTAGGAATCATGCTTTAAAAAATAAAAATGCAGGTTGGTTATGTTAAACAAATTCTTCCTTCATTCTAGGAGAAGTTAGGAATATTTTAATAACCTTTTGACCAAACCCCAGAGGTATACTAGTGTACAAAAAATTGTGGATAAACCCTAGGATTAATCCAAGAATAAAACCTAGGGTTAATTCAAAGAATAATCGTGATATTAACCTCAACCTATACAACTGGCCCTTATAGTATATTCCATCACGATAATGATCCACTTGTATGCAAATAGAGAAAAGGTATAAAATAGGCGATTTACCAACATAACTAATAAAAATAGGCAGCTAATGCGATTTATGTTTTGAACACAACACGTATAAAAACAAATAAATAACTCTATATTTACAGTACATTTTTTAATTTAAATGGGATTATTATTTACACTTATAGGTCTGTTTGTCATTCGGAAATACTTTACACTTTTTGTACACACCTAGTCCTAAAATACACCTTACGTAAATAAGGTGTAAAATAGTGTACACTATTTCTGAATAACAAACAGACTTCATAAGATAAACTCACACGCACTCTTCTATAGTTATCTTCCTCGCACGAATAATTTGATTTGATACATGCAGCATAGTATGCAGCTTGCTTCTAGAGGTCTCGAGCATCCAATGAGCCCGCGGTGTTGCCTGATTTACATTGTTAGCTGTTTGGAAATATTTAAAATATTTATTTGGAACTACGTAACTTCTGCTGGCCGTAGGTATAATCTACCAAACTAACCATACCTAACCAGAACATAAGAAAAATTAACATAACTTTGTTATTTATGCAACTTATTACCTCTCCACTTGGACTCTAAAAGAATGCTCTAACAGACTGACACTTTGTGTTGCTCTATTTGTAACTGCTAGAGAAGGAATTCTAATGGCTAACTCCTAGGAGCAGATACTGTGAAAATACCTATAAAAAAAGCGACAGCGACAGCTCGACGGTTGCAAAAGAAGAAAGCTTTTCTGAAAGAGTGGGATTATTAATAAGGCGAAAAGCTCTTCTTTGAGTAGAATCAAGAACGGATTAAGGAAACAACATACCCCAGATATGAGAACAGTATTTTTAAAAGGACCTGATTTGGAGTATATACAAAGTATACAGATTAAAAGGGATACAAAAGGAATTAATTCAGCAACGATAGAGAAATCTGAGCTTTTTTGAAGCTGCTATGACTAGGATAGAATGTGTTTATGCTAGAAGGGTTTATTTTTGCAAGTAATGCATGCTTTACATGCATGCAAAGTCTGCCAGTAGACTTTTTTCGCGACAACAAACATAATGATGTTTTTGAGGCATTAAAGTGGACGAGATTTTCGGCGCCCCAATCCAATATTAATTAAAGGTCCTGTAAAGAAGATATCTGCATTGACCTGCTCTTGTATTCCTGAACCCAGAGACAGGCTTAAGAAACTAAATATTACAGTGAAAGGTAGGAAAACTATGAATGAGACAGATGGTATGGAAGAAAAGATCGTTTATGTGAAGAAGAAATAAAGTTGGTGCTAGTACTGAACCCTGCGGTACCCCAGCATTAATTCCTTTAAGCTACAATAACTGATATACGAGGGGGACCCAAAAAAACTGGAATTTGTTCATAACTTTTTTATTTCTTATTATTTTAACACCAAATTTTAATCACCTTCAAAGTATTCGCCATGGACCGCAACGCACTTCTCCAAACGATTCTTCCATTGTTCAAAACAGTATTTAAATTCACTCATCGATGTCCTTTAAGCCTTCCAGCGATTTTTGTTTCACCTCCTCCACAGTGGCAAAACGCTTTCCTTTCATATTCTTTTTAGTCTGGGGAACAAAAGAAGTCACAGGGGGCTAGGTCCGGTGAGTATGGGGGTGGACAATCGGTGTCATGGCGTTTTTGTCAAAAATTGCATCACGGAAAGGGCGGTATGGGCCGGCGCGTTGTCATGATGGAAGAAC
The DNA here is from genome assembly GCA_019359885.1 of Listronotus oregonensis. Classification (NCBI taxonomy): domain Eukaryota; kingdom Metazoa; phylum Arthropoda; class Insecta; order Coleoptera; family Curculionidae; genus Listronotus; species Listronotus oregonensis. The sequence goes on along the minus strand of JAHBCN010013350.1, from coordinate 10,192 downwards.
CAGTCGCCTGTGCGCCAAAGATCTGCTCTTTTCTTCCGGATATCTCCCTCAATCTTTTCAAAACCTTCAAGTAGAACTTCTGGTTCACAGTTTCACCCGGGGAATGAACTCCGCGTGCACAACACCTCTGCAATCAAAGAAACAAATGAGCATTGTCTTGATGTTTGACTTCACTTGGCGAGCTTTTTTGGGGCGAGGAGAGTCAGCTGTCTTCCACTGGCTTGATTGCTGCTTTGTTTCGGGGTCGTATCCATAGCACCACGATTTATCACCAGTAATCACCTTGGAAAAAAATTCAGGGTCCTCTTCGAGCTGATTTTGAAGCTCAAAACATGCCTGAAGTCGACGCTCTCTTTGCTCGTCTGTGAGAAGGCGCGGGATAAATTTGGCTGCAACCCTTCTCATGTGCAAATCTTCGGATAAAATTCTCTGAATTGAACTCCATGATATTCCTGATATCTCGCAGAGCTGATCAATGGTTCGGCGACGGTCTTCACGAACGAGGGCATTGATTTTGTCGACGTTTTCATCAGTTCTTGACGTTGAGGGGCGTCCTGAACGAGGTTGGTCTTCAATAGACATTTCTCCATTTTCAAAACGTGAAAACCAATCGTAAACTCTGGTTTTACTTAAGGCAGCATCCCCATAAGCAGTCTTTAGCATTACAATAGTTTCCGCGGCCGATTTCCCCAACAGGAAACAAAATTTCACAGCCGCGCGTTTTTCTCGACAATCTGCCATTACGTTTTCGCCGAAATGTAAAAAGTTGTTTTACTAAAAAAAATCTCACAGGCGAACCGATGCACTCACAGCGACACAACTTTGCACACTGACGCAGGTGGCGTGACACTAACGGACATGTGGTCAAACAATAGCTTCCCCCACTCTCCCTTCCCTCCACAGCGTAATTCCCGTTTTTTTTGGGTCCCCCTCGTATGTCTATAAAAAAGAAAACTGACGAGCCAAGAATTACATGTTTATTTACTTTTTCCGAATCTTGGAATACCATAAAACACTTATCTGTTTATTAGCAAAGAATATTTTTTATATGGTTTTTACAGTTTTTTTTTTAAATTAAATTATTACTGAGCTCGGTATTGGAAGCCAGGCAAAATTAATTATAAACTTTGTGTGCAAAGTGAGTTTATCTTTCTAGTTCTAATATCTTGATTTACACTTATTGTTAGGCTAAATTCTACCAGCTGTTTGCCGTCGAATTACAAAAAAAATATTGAGAATCATTTGACACTATTTTGTCATTGTAACAAGAATATCAAATTAAATCTGAAATATTTATGTATGCCAAAAAAAGGTTTTAAGTATACACAGAAATACTGTATTGAAATATTTCATCAACTTCAATATTTTAACTATTTCTATATTAAAATTACTTTTTTTCAAAAACTACGCATCACTGGGTATACTTCAAATTTCTTTTTAAGCTTTCTGGCAAACACCGATCAATTTTAGTATAAAATATGTCAAAAACTATTTACAACGTAGCTTAAGTTTTTTTTGCCTTGTGTAAAGCAAATAATATATTTACATTTAAATTTACATAAATACAATAATGTGCTTATATATAAATAAAATATTTCTCATTGTAAAAAAACACCGAACCTACGAAAAGTAGCATATTTTCTTAAATAAGTGTAGAAATTAAATAAAAATCATAAACAGAAAAAGTTTTATGGTTAGGTGTTAATTTTTTAATAGTTTTGTAAAAAGAACTGATGGTTAACATAGGTCAAAAAAGCTTTTATTTTTGATATTTTAAAAATTCTAAAACTGTGTGAGACTTTCAATGTTTTAAAAATCCAAATAGGAATAAAAATAATGTTCCTTAAAAAACTTCTTTTAGTGCCGGTTAAGTGAACTAATTTTTTTGAGTAAAATAATATTAAAATAAATATATGTACAGTAAAGCTCACCGTACTGCGAACATAGGAGGCTCCTGGACGATTTTGGATGTACCCAATTCTAAAATACCAATAATAATTTTGTGGCTTGCATTTCAATTTCCGTCTCGTTTCCTCACGACGCTCATTTTTGGTTGGGACTGGTAGGAATGCGGTGATAAATTCGGAAGAATTATCTGCCCCGTTTAGTTGTGTACTACGTCTACCGACTTCGATCTGATTTCCTATCAGCAATAAATTTAAAACTATTTAGTTGCTTCGAGACCGCAACGTTTGCTGCCGTTTTAAAACCAAACAGTTTTTCCTAATAAAATAAAAGAATTTTCTCAAATAAATAATGGAACGTAGAAGATATTCTTAAGAAAATAAATTAATGTGCATTCATAGAATAAAAAAAAGAAAAACTCTTTCAAGTTATCAAAGATGCTCAAATAAACCACCTTCTTGAGCCAAAAAATAACCAAGATTGTCATAAAAACGCCTTCTGACATTTGCTAGAATGTTAAGGGTAATAATCCTAAAAGAATTCTCAATTTGTAATTGCAATTCTTGTAGATTATTAGCCTATTCTCCTGGAAACCATAAATTTGTGATTTTACGTGACCCCAGAGAAAAAAATCGTTGGGTGAGACCATGAAGTGGAAATGTCGATTCATCAGTAAAAACAATGTTTCTTATAAAATTTTCATTGTTATTTTTCATTTCCATTACAGTTTCAAAAAATTGCATTCGTCTAAAATGATCATCAGGGAAAATTTCATGTATTTTTCTTACTTTGTAGGAACGGTATCAATTTTTTTCAGCACTCTTCCTACTGATCTTCTGCTCAAATCAACCTGTTCTGCAATTGTATTAATAGAAATTGTAGGATTTTTAATAATACTTGCCACTACCATAATTTCTTTCATTTCCCTTTCGTTGTTTTTTTCTGGGGCACTATCATGTTTATGTTTTCTTGGAGTTAAACAACCAAATGTCAGAAAGTTTTTAATGACTAGTTAAATAGTGGAAATCGGGGGAGTCGGCCTGGTTAAAAATAAATTAATAAATAATTACCTAATTCCCCTAACGGGATTTCCTCGGTGATGCCATTTCTCTTCCAGTTCGGAAACATCCATTATTAATAATTATTATTTAATTAAAAAAAAAAACTTTTTGGACGCAAATAATCGACACAGTACAACTATTGCTGTCGAGCGTTTGATACTAAAGAATTATGTCAGAAATAAACGTATTGAATTCGCTGGAAGATTATTGATCGATAAGCAATGCGTGCGGCGTTTTTAGGTATATCCAAAATCGTCCAGGATTGTCCTATGTTCGCAGTGTTCTGCGCTTTACTGTATACATAATACGATATACTATAACGCAAAGCTTTTTTTACTTTTAATACTTTGTATCCCAAAACCTGATCCCTTGAGGATATATGTTTAAGAATTTTTTTAAATTAAGTTAAAAATGTAATTTGTTTTGTTAATACAAAAATAATATTTTAAATTCAGTCCAAATAAAATAAGAATATGAAAATGAGAGTAAAACAAAAGAAATACGACATAAAATTATTATTTTTAAAAGGACACCCTCTTTTTTGGTTTGTTTTTAAAAGTCTTATCTTTTTCAATATATTTCCAGAAAAAGGATTTCATATTTATTTTTAGTAACAACAGAATTAATTAATATATAACAAAATAGATCAAGGTAACAATAAACAGGTGTACCATTAATTAATCGTATGTCATTACCAGTGGGAGCTCTAGGATTTTTAAAATTTCTTTAATTTTAAGATGCTCCGCATCGCACTTTTGAATTTTTCATAAGATAGTCTAGTAACTGAAGACCTAAAAGTACTCAAAGCTGTAAATAAATATGTACAGTTTTTATTTGTGGCGCAATTCTTAGGTTTTCGCGAATGCGTTCGAGCGAGAAAAGTTGATCAAGATTTCGACGTTGGAACCCGCTGAAAATGGCCCGCCAAAGTCCCAAAAATAAGTTTCCCGCGAATATCTGCAAAACTATGCGAATTACAGAATTTTTGTTTAGACAAAAAATAAAGACCCTCTCAAAATCTACAAACATAGTCCCTACTATTTTTTTCGCAAAAACGGCCGTCAAAAAATCAATAACATTTCACACCGGATATAAGTGGGTAAACGGCTAAATATGCAGATGGGCAAAACAATTTTTAATCACAACGCAAGAAAGATGGTGAAGGAAGTTTTCTGGGATCATTGAACACTTGCTAAGGTCTCATTATACAGGGTGGCCCACCACATTCGCCTCGGTTTTTCTACGAGAAATGAAAAGAGTTGGAAAAAACTTTTCGCACGGTCATATGTGGGTCCATGAGGAGCATATTTAAAAAATTATTTTGAAATGTACAGGGTGACCCAAAAAGAAAGTACATATCAAAGCTATATTTTTCTTATGGAACACCCATATTTTTTTCGGTAAAATTTTACTTTACGGACACCACGCCGATTTTCATGAATTTTTGCATACGGGGTTTTTTTGGGGCGCTGATCACGAATCTGAAATTAGTTTTCTCCGGCAACCTCTGGTTTTTGAGTTATGAGGCCTCCAATTGGACTAACCTCAAAATAAACATTTTTCCAAAATTCCTCCTTCTTAAAACTGATTACCACCAAAATGGAACATACACTGATTGGGCACCTTTATATTAAACGAATACACTAAAATTTACAAAAGTTTATTGATTATTTTTAGTAAAAAACACCTTAAATAAATCCAGTTTTTTATATCTTGACAACTTAATTATAAATCAGGCAACCAGTTATAGATCACATATCTTCTTACAAGGTACAGAAAAGTGGATTCATTTAAGATAATTCTTACTTAAAATAGACAATAAATTATTGTAAATTTTAGTGTATTTGTTAAATATATAAGTGCCTAATTAGTGTTCCCATTTGTTGGTAATCAGTTTCAAGAAGGGAGAATTTTGAGGTTAGTTCACTTGAAGGCCTTATAACTCAAAAACCAGAGGTTGTCCGTAAAGTTAAATTTTACCTTTTTTTCTATTTTTAGATACTATAGACCAAATAAAGGTAAGTTATTGTTATGTTTCCTATACCTAAAACTGACCGTTTCTGAGAAATTTAGAGAAATTAAAAAATACAGACCACAATTTAAAAATCGTTTACACCCTGTAACATATAACGAGCTGCTCGTAATTAAATTTATTGCCTAGCACAAGGTTTAAGGTAACTATCGCATAAAAGTTTTACTTTAATATTATACAGAGTGTTGAAAAAATTGCCTAAAAGTTTGGACACACATTTTATTAAATAACTTCCTTAAGTTAAATGGAACACCCTGTATTTAGTGGCTTATTTTGACGCGGAACTAAATTTCCTTTAAAACCATATTAGGGTTTCCTATACCTATCTCTTCTGCTTTTTATGCAAAATGCGTTTTAATATTTGACTTATCATTTATCTTAAAAATGGAACACCCTGTATCGTAATTAAAAAACCTTTTTATTAAGGATTACGTAGATTCGCTAAAAGCACAAGTTTAAATTTTTGAAAATAAGATGTATCTCAAGTAAAATGCAGGCAAAAGTAATAACTCTAATTTATTGTCATTTCTAAAATATTAAAGCATTCTTAAAAATGAGGATCGAAATATAGTAGAAGGCACACCTGTCCTAATTGTTAAGACGAAATATGGTAAATAGCCCTTGTTTCTTACCAAATGTATCAAACTTAATTTTTTATAACAACGGATTATTTAACAGACATAACTTTTACTACTACAGTGACGATAATCCTAATATTTTTGGAACCCTTGATCACCAGCACAGATGGTCTGTTAACGTGTGGGGTGGAATAATTGGAACACGAGTAGTTTTATTTTACCATAAAGTCTGATACATTTGCTAAAAAACAAGGGCAATTTACCATATTTCGTCTCAACAATTAGGACATGTGTGCCTTCTACTATATTTCGATCCTCATTTTTAAGAATGCTTTAATATTTTAGAAATGACAATAAATTGGAGTTATTACTTTTGCCTGCATTTTACTTGAGATACATCTTATTTTCAAAAATTTAAACTTGTGCTTTTAGCGAATCTACGTGATCCTTAATAAAAAGTTTTTTAATTACGATACAGGGTGTTCCATTTTTAAAATAAATGATAAGTCAAATATTAAAACGCCTTTTGCATAAAAAGCAGAAGATAGTTATTGGAAACCCTAGTATGGTTTTAAAGGAAATTTAGTTCCGCGTCAAAATAGGCCACTAAATACAGGGTGTTCCATTTAACTTAAGGAAGTTATTTAATAAAATGTGTGTCCAAACTTTGAGACAATTATTTCAACACTCTGTATAATATTAAAGTAAAACTTTTATGTGATAGTTACCTTAAACCTTGTGCTAAGCAATAAATTTAATTACGAGCAGCTCGATACATGTTACAGGGTGTAAACGATTTTAAATTATGGTCTGTATTTTTTAATTTCTCTAAATTTCTCAGAAACGGTCAGTGTTAGGTACAGGAAATATAACAATAACTTACCTTTATTTGGTCTATAGTATCTCAAAATAGACAAAAATATGGGGTGTTCCATAAGAAAATATATAACTTTGATATGTACTTTCTTTTTGGGTCACCCTGTACATTTCAAAATAATTTTTATATATGCTCCTCATGGACCCACATATGACCGTCTAAAAGTTTTTTCCCAATTCTTTTCATTTCTCGTAGAAAAACCGAGGCGAATGTGGTGGCCACCCTGTATAAAAAAATGTTAATAAAAAAACATTTTTTCAAAAAATATTAATAAATTAATGGGATACTCTCAAAATATTGTGAAAATAAAACTTTGACCGCTTTTTTTAATATTCTAGAAAAACCAGAATGGACCCAAACTCATAGGCAATGATAGGTATGGGTTTTTCCATTTCAATGAATTTCCACCAGTGGCGTTTGTACAGAATTTGACCTGCCTATTTTGGCAAATAAAAAATATAGTTTACTAAAAAAGGCTTCTTGATACATAGTACATGTATGCCAAATTTCATTAAAATATCTAAAGTGGTATTAATAACAAATGATTTATTTTTAAAAATTTTACCACCCTGTATCTCAAAAGTTAAGACGTTTAGGACATACGTTCATATAAAGTTTTCTTCTTAAAATTGCCTCCTTAAATATTGACGTACAATTAGAATGTACATTATGTAAAAAAATTACCAAACATAATATTTTATTTCTCGTAAACAGTTAATTTTATCTGTTAATAAAAATACCTTTTTTTAGTTTAAGGTTAAAGCTATCCAAAAATAATATTGTTGAGCCTTTATCATATGGGGTGTTAAAAAATTGCTATTATTGCGTCAGAGTAGTCCGTCCCTGGCAAACTAAACAAGCCAAATATGATTTATTGGGTTTATTTCAAGAAGACTTATTTAGTAACCATCATATTAAAAAATATTAATTTACGCCTAGTATTTTAAAAGTTATTAAAAAATATATATTTCCAGGGTCGTTGGTTATGTTTCTGTATCTCTGTAGGGATGGCCCGTGGGAAAAAGTTGATTGGAATTTGTCATAATATTTTTGGTTGTTCTATTAGATTCCGAGAGATTGCCCACATATTATGGGACACCCTGTATATATAAAGACCATGGTTTTTAGAAAAACATAGTTAATTTTGCAAAATTTCGTATTTGACGACCAAATTTACGAAAAAAACTACAAATAGAGATTTCGTTTTGAAACTTAGATTTTTTTCTGGGAGGGCCTCCCAAAAACATCAACTCTTTGCAAATTTTATAAAGAAAATTTTCTTACAAACGTGTTTTTGAAACCATTATTATCTGGTATATACTTGGTGTGGGTCCCATGACTCACTTTTTAGATAAAATTTTTAAAAATCCTAAGCCGCCACTGCGACTTATTATAGAAAATTTTAAAAAAAGTCTTATATTGGATAATTGTTTTCTAGGTATATCATTTCATAACAATGTTTGAATCACGTTAAGATTACAAATGAAAACATGATTTTTTAGCCACAGAAAGCTAATCTTGTAAATATTTTAAAAGTATTTAACTTTTATAATAATATGCTTTGAGCATTTTCACTGGGTTTTGATCACTACATAATAAAACAGTTTTTACGTTAATTTGATTGCTGCGTTAATAAATTCAGTAATTCACCGTGATCCATGTTATTGAGAGTTTCCATATCGATGCCCAATGCGTTCGCAACACTTTCCATATCCAGTCCAAAGGATTTAAGAAGTTCTATAAAGTCCATTTCTTCGCCAGTAAAAGGATTGTGCAGCTTTGGGCACGAATGATTACACTAAAACACAAATAAACATATTTTGTTGAAAATGAGATAAATTAACTCATATAAATAGTTCTAGAAGATAACTAACTTTTTTTTATCTTAGTACAGTCCACGAAGGCTGATGCCTAAGTACTAACGTACCGTGGGTGTCTTAAGAAGGAATTATACTGGCCAATTCCTTTGAGCAGAAGCCGCAAAATACCTATAGAAGAGCGACAGATCCCTACAACTTGACGATGGGCAAGAAGAGGAAGCCTTTCTGTGAGCGTTGGATCATTAATAGGACGAACGGCTCTTCTTTGAATGGAGTCCAGAATGCTAAGTGTTGTAGGGGACACCATTCCCCAGACATGAGAACAATATTCCGAAGAAGAGGGTCTGATTTGGGATACAAACAGAGTGTACAGATTGGAAGAAGAGAAATATTTTCTGGCTCGGAAGAGGAATCCAAGCTTTCTTGAAGCTGCCGAGGCTATGGATGTAATGTGTTTGTGCCAGTTGAGGTTATTCTCAAAAGTAACGCCGACAAGATTAAACGACTCTTTGTTCTGCAGAACTTGGCCGCTCATATGTAAGGGATAAGCATTGGCAGACTTTTTTCGCGACAGCGAACATGACTGTGTTTTCGAGGCATTAAACTGAACAAGATTTTTGGCGCCCCAATCCAAGATAAGTTTGAGGTCTTGTGAAAGAGATATCTGCATTGACCTGCGCTTGTGTTCCAAATCAGAATTACATGGTGGCTTAAGAAATTGAATACTGGAGTGGAGGGAACTATCGTCAGCAAAACTATGAATGGAATTGATTGTGGAAGAGAGAAGATCGTTATTGTGTAGAAGAAACAGCGTGGGTGCCAGCACTGAGCCCTGGGGCACCCCAGCGTTAATTTGGTAAAAGCTGGGGGAATGACCATCTACACTAACTATATACGCCAATTAGAAAGGAAACTGGAAAGCCAAGAGCAAAGCTTAGGTGAAAGACCGTAAGAAGGAAGTTTATTAAGCAGCCAATCATGCCAGTCCTGATCGAAAGCTTTGGATATGTCAAGAGCAACGATCTGGGATTAACCAAGAAACTCAAGGGGCTTGTTCCAGTTGTGTGAGACAAAGGAAAGAAGATCAGCTGTGGATCTACTGTGACGGAATCCATATTGTCTATCATGTAAGATCTTATGTTTTTCCAGATACTTTAGTATTTGGGAATAAATGGATTTTACCATTACTTTGCAAACAACTGAAAGAAGAGATATAGGTCTATAGATAGAAGGGAGAGTTTTGGATCCTTTTTTGGGGACAGGTTGCACACGTGCAGCTTTCCAACTCTCCGGGAAAATGCCCGTGTCGTAAGAGATTCGAAAGAGAGTGAGGATGGGTGCAAGCTCGGAGCACTTTTTTTAAGACGATTGCTGGTATGCCATCCAGCCCAGGCGATTTTTTAGTATTAAGAGAAGAAAAAATACGCTTGATCTGTTTGACTTTAAAAATTATATCGGACATTTTATGAGAAACAGGGACAACTGTTGGAAGGGGAAGATTAATAGGAGGATCAAGCGTAGAATTGGCAGCAAATTGTTTGGCAAATAGTTCGGCTTTTCCTTTGGAGGTAGAGACAATTCCATCTTCAGAGATAAGAATTTGTGCAAAAGTTTTGACTAATATTTTTGGCAAAGGACCAGAAAGCTTTACTGCCATTCGAGCAAGAGAGAACTTTATCTTTTATCCGATTGTTAAAACGGTCTTTTGCTTCTGAAATGGTCTGATTATACTGGTTTTTTGCTTCGATGCTAGCTTGTCGATTTATTTATAGATATACTAGGTAACAACAAGACTTTTATTTTTTGAACGAAGACATAACGCTTTCAGATTTTGGCTCACTTCTGGTGTAACCGAAAGCAAAGTTGCGGCCGAAAAATTCCGGACACTTAGGTTAATATTTTCTGTCACTTTTTCGAAA
>JAHBCN010013349.1:0-24626 GCA_019359885.1 Listronotus oregonensis | reverse complement strand
ACTAAGAAAAGTATGACCATTTGCAATATCTTTGCCGCAAACATGTAATATTACCTGCATATCACAATTTTTTTAATAACTTACCTTTTGGTGAAAATGTCAGAGAGGCAAATGTTTCTGATGATGATAATTAACCTAATGTTATGATTACGTTTTTATTTCTAGTAGTTAATAATGTGTATTTTTTGTTTACCAAGGTTTTTAAATTTTTGAGTTTAATATTATAGAATATAATATTTTTTGTTCACGTTGTCTTAAAACTGTATTAAGTTTTGTTATTTAAATTCTATAAGTGCTTTCTTAGTTGCTTTTCCGGTTTATTAGCTTATACATATTTAATAATTATTGATTTTTGACTACATATTAATAAATAAACATAAACAAATTATAAACACTTTTTATTTCATTTAAGCAGGACAATCCTATGTCCAATAACATGTATTCTATTTTGGGACATAAAATAAATTAAAACCATATAGGTATTCTATGTCCATATTATCCCCTTAAACATGATTTTAGATAAAATTGATATAAGCAGTATTAAAGAGGCCAACATAACATAATATTTCAATAAACTTTGAAAAAATATAAAATCCTGAAATACACTTAAATAAAAATAACTTCTCCTGTAAAATTTGCTATTTGTGACATAGAATAGTTCTGCCCAAGGGGACGATTATATATATATATATATATATATATATATATATATATATATATATATATATATATATATATATATATATATATATATATATATATATATATATATATTTTTTTTTTTTTTTTTTTTCCATCACTAGATAGGTAAAAATTATAGCCAAATTGCGGCCTAAAATAATTATAATTATTGCGGCCCGTATTAAATACCATATGGAAAATTATTTAAAAAAAAAATTAATAACAAATACCATATTAAAAATTATTAAAATTTTGTCAATAACTTCTACGAAGAGATAATTCAGACAAATTCAAAAGTCCTTAGTTCTGGCCTGCCATATTTAGTTGAAGCGGCTTTTTATTTTCCCTAATTTTAGACGGGATAAATCACTAAAAGTGGAACAGTAACCTTTCCGTTTAGGTCGCAATTCTGCCATGACTTAAATAAATTAAAATTATTTCAAGAATTTTTGGGCCATGCATAAACTGGAAATTTTGGACTGCAATTTAGATATGAGCCCAAATAGACGGGGATATGATGACAGGTGATGGTCTCCCATTTTATACCCTTTCAAGGGTTGATAATTAACCCTAAAATGTGAAAAAATTCTTGACCGCCGCACGCTTTCCCGTCATAAGGAAAAGCTCTTTTCTTTTTGCGAAGAATTTTCGTGTTTTTCCGTGTTATTATACTGCCTGCCGTTGTAGCAGGTAGACAGGTTCTTGACCGCCGCACGCTTTCCCGTCATAAGGAAAAGCGCTTTTCTTTTTGCGAAGAATTTTCGTGTTTTTCCGTGTTATACTGCCTGCCGTTGTATCATAAGGAAGTACAAACAAATTCAAGCTATAATAATTGATGGCATGCAATTCGCAGCGGTAAAAAGGGCTCAAAGGGTTAAGATAAGAAAAAAAAATTAAATCAAATTTCCATGTTTTCAAAATGCATGCCAACGTGAAGAATTGAAGTTTTAATTACAAAAACACTCTGAAAAAATTGACATGCGCCCCTCGTATGACCAACGATAGAATATTTCGGGAAAACTCTGTTAACATTTAGTACCGATTTTCCGTGATTCCAAACTGCATGTCATTAAAAAGATACTTAGTTTGTAAAATTAGCAAATAGTAGAAAATTTGGCATGCACACCAGGATGTCGCAAAATAGAGGCATGAATGATGAAAGTTGCACAAGATTCTGTGCAAATTTATGTGACTTTTTTGTGCATGCCCTTTTGTACTTCGTTAATATAAATTATTTCAAGTTATTGACGAAAATGGCATGCATGTAGCTACAGCCCAACATAAAAACATGTGAAAAAATTGAATAAACATTAATTCCTCAATTGTAACAAAAATCTGAAAAATTCCGTGACTTTTTCTTGCATGCCGCTTTGTATTGTGTTAGTAAATATTATTGTTGGCTGAAATAAAAAATGCCATGCATGTAGCTTGATCCAAATTAGTTGGATAAATAAAAGAAGATGGTTAGATTTAATATTTTGTGCAACTATTATTCTTATTTATAATGCGATGGTCTTATTCAAATTGCAAGCCATTTTCGCCATAAACTTAAAATAATATTTTTTTATGAAATACAAAACGGCATGCAAATTAAAAACACGGAAATGTTACCAATATTTTATGCAACTATTATTATTTATAATGCGATGATCTTATTCAACATGCATGTCATTTTCGCCATAAATTTAGAATAATATTTTTTTATGAAATACAAAACGGCATGTAAATTAAAAACACGAAAATATTTCGAATATGTTGTGCAACTTTTATTATTATTTATAATGCTATGGTCTTATTCAACATGCATGCCATTTGCGCCATAAACTTAGAATAATATTTTTTAATGAAATACAAAACGGCATGCAAATTAAAAACACGGAAATGTTTCGAATATTTTGTGCAATTTTATTATTATTAAAAGATGCGATGGTCTTATTTAACATGCATGCCATTTTTGCTATAAACTTAAAATAATATTTTTTAATGAAATACAAAACGGCATGCAAATTAAAAACACGGAAATGTTACCAATATTTTATGCAACTTTTATTATTGTTTATAATACGATGGTCTTATTCAACATGCATGCCATTTGCATTAGAAAATTATTTGGTTATAAAATTAATATTTATACTTATTAGGGGTAGTTTGAGATCACGGAAAATTTGTACTAAATGTTAACAGAGTTTTTCCGAAATTTTTTATCGTTGGTCATACGAGGAGCGCATGCCAATTTTTTCAGAGTGTTTTTGTGATTAAAACTTCAATTCATTACGTTGGCATGCACTTTGAAAACACGGATATCCTATTTAATTTTTTTATTCTTATCATAACCCTTTGAGCCCTTTTGACCGCTGCGAATTGCATGCCATCAATAATTACAGCTTCAATTTGTTTTTACTCCTTATGCCACAACGGCAGGCAGTATAATAACACGGAAAAACACGAAAATTCTTCGCAAAAGAAAAGCGCTTTTCCTTATGACGGGAGAGCGTGCGGCGGTCAAGAACCCGTCTACCTTTCACATTTTAGGTTTAATTATCAACCCTTAAAAGGGCATGCTGTATAAAATGGGAGACCATCACCTGTCATCATCTCCCGATCTAAAACACGCTTGACGTTGCTTCACTGCGTTGATCTGACGAGATCCGGACTTCTAAATGTAAATGTTCTGTGCACTTTTATTAACAGTTTTAAAATTTATTGGTAAATCTTAGTAACCTTATTTTATTTTTGGTTTTTAGAAATGAGATTTGTCAAGATAATGAAACCTTTGTATGTCCCACTTGTGAGCATCGATCCCATTGCAAATTTGCCAAGCTGTCAAACTTTTGCTCGATGAGCAAATGGACGTACGTGTTTGATAATCATTTGACAGTAGCCTTTGCTGTTTTTATGGCCTTTTGGGGTAAATGGGGAGTTTAAATAACTTGTTTTGATAAACATGGTTGTTTTCCTTTAAATTTGATGTAAAGAAAAGAAAACTTTTTTATAATTTTTAGTTCCCCTTTGAAGCATTATTTGCATATTTAATTAATAAAAAAAGAAATTTTTAAAAAACTTTTGCAGACTGAAAAAATATCTAAATTTAAAAAGATATTACTTTGCATTTTTGTACTCTCTATACAGGGTGATACAAATTCAACATATATTGAGACTGTATTAACGGTAAACGTTATATCTAGTCGCATGATGGAGCTCCAGGCCAAGTTCCGGCCTGACGCACGTATTGTGTATATTACACAAAAGGTTTTAGCGTATTTTTTCCCTTATAATAACTTCGTTACCATTTCACATCCACATAAAGGTATTTGGTATGTAAATTCCCATAAGTATTCTAATTACGTGTGAAAATATTCAGAAAGTTATGCCAAGTGATTTGTAAGATGTAAGATTCTGAAAATCGTTTTTGGTATGATTAAAATTTTTAGTAAATTATAACAAAGTTTTGTTATTAAAAACGATTTATATGCTATTTAAAATTTTAAAAAAGACTTCACACATCCAGAAAACTAGCTATAAAATGGAAAATGTCTTTTTATAATTTGTGTGACATTTTAGTTCTATTTTTATTCATTTTACAATAATTTTGTGTTACCAAAACTGTCGAACATTTTTTATAAATATATTTCTTGTCATTGTCAAATTCATTTAAACATTAAAATCGATAAAAAATAAACTATTAAAGATTTAATGAAGATATTGTTTATTTAATCGGTTATAAAATTAAATAGAGCGGAGACACTTATTTGGACATAAGAAGCTTAAAAGTTAGAAATAAAAATTACAGATATCCGTATGCTTCTACAAATTTATAGAATCCTGTATACGTGTAATATTATTTTGGGAATCACTTTATAATATTTCAGTTTGAATACCCATGGTATTCTAAAAATAGTCCAATTAATAATTTTTAAAGCCGATTTAAAATAATCTAGTTGAAAATGCTGAATCTTAATAATGCAATATACAAATATACTTTGCAAAAATACGTACTTTGTTTTAAGATTCAAAAAGTATATATTTTTCAGCCACATTATTTCTTACTTTATGGCGCCGAAAGGAAAATAAGTTAAAATTAAGATGGAATGCCAATGTGGAGGTCGACGATGCGGAAGCAAAAATCAGGTAGGCAATTGTAGCTTAAAAAACTTCATATCTTTAAGTATCTTACTGATAATAAATTGTCTAAGATTCGTTAAGGGTTGATAATTCAATCAAATGAAACTTGTGAAGGTCATGACCGCTGCATTAAATCAGGTATTTTTGTTTTTTTAGGTATGTTGTTTATAATAAAAGACAATGTTAAATTAAACTGTTCGACCTTCGAAGACGACCGAGTCATGGTCAAAAATCAAGAAAACCTCGATTTATTTGACTCTTATTGTATTTTGTTGGTTTTGACCCGGAAAACCCGATTTTTTATTAAAGAACGTTATAACTGATTTTAAAGTAGATTAAATTTTTAACAATTTAAGATTTAAACGGTTATTGTTGGTCCAGTAAATTTTAAGTTACAGCTTTTCAAACTTTGGTCAATTTTAAGGAAAATTTCATCATTTTCAGTACCACTTAAGTTTCCTTATGTATTGTTTGAAAGCCCCATTTTCCACCCTCTTAGTGGATCCTTCTGGGATCTCAGGGGACTCCAAAGTAACCATTTTCCCACAACTACTTGCGCAAAAAATGAGATATTTGTATTTTGGCAAGTGCAGTGTTGCCAGATATAACCGAAACCAACGGCAACTTTGTAAATTTAAATGGAATACCTGTTTTTTATTGCATATTCGGTTTCTACACAAAATTCTAAGTAAGTTTTATAAACATCTTCCTATACCTATATCTTACCGTTTTTAAGAAAACAATTAATTACTTTTTTTTAAAGGGAAATGACCATGTTAAAAAGGTTTAAAATTTACGTGCCTAACCGCGCTGGATACTACAAATTTTTTATGGGGTTAGACAATGCATGTATTTAAAAGATCTACATGCTATTATAGCATTATATCTTACAGAGTGTTCCAAAAAAAATGCATTTTTACCGATAATAAATAATGATTAAAACTCAGTTTTTTCAAATACAACATACTGTATTTTATCCCATTTTTAAATAGACCAATAATTAACCTACAAAATGTCCATACATGTTTCTATACCCATCTGGCACCGTTTCTTAAATACAAACGAATTTTAATTTTTCCCTATTTTTAAATACTATCTACAGTAAACCACCGCCGCGCCGGCTTAATTTACAATTTACCTAGGTAGGCTATGAAAGTTTGTATTTTATATTGCCCTGACAACTATTTGACATATAAGGTAAAAATAATTTATTTTGTTTGATTAATAAGGAATAAATGCTTAAAAAATTAAAATTTGCTTATTTAAAAAACGGTTGCAGATGGGTATAGAAAGATGTATGGACATTTTGTAGGTAAATTATTGGTCTATTTAAAAATGGGATAAAATACAGTAAGTTGTATTTAAAAAAAATGACTTTTAATCATTATTTAATATCGGTAAAAATGCAAATTTTTGGGACACCCTGTAGGATATATTGCTATAATAGCATGTAGATCTTTTAAATACATGCATTGTCTAACCCAAAAAAAAATTTCTAGTATCCAGCTCGGTTAGGCATGTAAATATTAAACCTTTTAAACATGATGATTTTCCTTAAAAAAAATAGTGATTAATTATTTTCTTAAAAACGGTAAGATATAGGTATAGGAATATGTTAATAAAACTTACTTGAAATTTTGTGTAGAATCTAAATTTGCAATAAAAAATAGGGTGTTCCATTTAAAATTACAATGTTGCCGTTAGTTTCGGTTAGATCTAACGCTGCAATTGCCAAAATATTTTTAAAATGTAGCTTATTACCTGTTAGGCCGTATGCCAAATTTCAAAGTTTTTTTTCTTGGTTCCCCAGAACTTTTAATAGGACACTCAACGTGAATCACCCTGTATAATTTCTATTTTCTATTGAAGGAAGGATTCAAAAAAGATCTAACACATTTTTTGTTAAATGTCACTTTTAAGAATTACGGAAACTGTTTCTAAAATCCGATACTCTTCCTACTTTTATGACACCCCTGTATTGGTATTACCAACCAGAATTCTTTCTTATCGATATAGTTGTGTGCGACTTTACTGGTTAGTTATATAAAAAATATAGAATTTACGAGCTGATGTCATTGCTCCAAGATTTCGCACACCTCGCCCCAAGTTAGCTATATCTACTCCACATTGTTTGACTATTCTATTGTAATAGTTCGAGTAGCAGGATGGGCTTAGCGTTTGTCGTCTGTATACAGGTCTAAGGTTCGAATCTAGCTGGAGACTTTTTTAATTCATGATGATTGTGTCGGTCCGCTGAAAACAGCACGGAATAAAAAAGGGGTTAGTTGTGGTTAGTGAAAACAGTGGTTGTCTAGCGAATAGCCCAAGTAGGTTCGGTACATAACCGGTAGACGGAACTTTACAATGAGTTTTTTTTTGTTCCGTTTTTTGGCTTGATTTCTTCCAGGAAATCGTTTGCCAGCTCTCCCCTTTCCAGACACACGTTGCGGGCAACCTGAGCTTTCCCAGGCTTCGTCAGTGAAATTTCTGGATTGTCGTGCTCGTAACCCCGGAAATTCCGAAATTTTCACAAAACTTAAAATTTTCCACAAGATTTTCTTATCTTTTTCAAGGCACAAAGAATGGAAGTCCGACCAGGAACTGGTACCGTTATCACGCATAACCGCTTTCTGTCAGTACTGCTCCTTCCTGCTGAGCGCGCAACCATCTTCCGCCATTAGGAAAATTCCTCGTGCGTGGGGCTCTCAGAACAAAACAGGTATAGGAATCTTCGTTCACAGCGCTTAGCCCCAGAAGAAGGACTCCATCATTTGGCTTAAGGTTCTCCTTGATCCCCCATGGTAAAAGCTGTTGATACAGCGCCTTCAGCTGCCTTCCCGGAAAAAACTATGTAGTTTTCTTATCGCGAGCACTTCACTGATTGGAGGTCAAACAGGAACTGTACAATGAGTTTTAGTTCGGTTCCTAATTTTCGGTAGATGAACCTTTTCGATTATCGGACCTTTAGTTTAGTTCCTAACTTTCCGATAGATGGACCATAACAATTGTCGGACCTTTACTTTAGTACCTAACTTCCCGGTAGATGGCCTCTGCGAGTATCGGACCTTTAATTAAGTACCCAACTTCCCGGTAGACGGACCATTACGATGATCGGACCTTTAAGACATGCCATTTAAAGTTATTGGACCTTTAAGCTAAATGGAAGTGGTTAATATTTTTCCCAGGGTCATTTTTTTACATATAAAGCTTGGACTATCAATACTGTAAAGTATTGTTTTTTGTCTATCATTTAACCATTTGTTGAATTTTAAGTGAAATACTGGTAGTAACAATTGCATATGCGGTTTTCTGCTATTTTGGATTTTATGAATTTTTTTAATAAAATTACATTTAAGTATCCTTTAGGATAGCAAATATACTACCGGAGAAGAGAAATTATGTTTAATTTTTTTTTTTTAAACCCAAAAATAAACTTACAGGATTTTGGGTGAATTTGAGTGCTGGGCGGGTAAAAACGATAAATTGAAAATTTATTTATTTAAACACAACACACAGAAACAGAAATCAATTGACAAAATACGCAGAAAATAGGGAAAACAACTTTTAAATTTAAATTTAAAAAAATATAGGTTAGAAACATTCTTTCTACATTGTCAAATTCAAAATAAGTATCAACAGTGTTGCCGGACCTAATAATTTTCGGCCATCAAATTTTGATATTCCCGTTCTGTCTGAAATATAATTGGGAAAAATAAAAGGGGGCTAACCGCAACTAACCAAAACTAACCATGACCGACTAGAAGCTCTTGAATTTGTCTAAAAAGTATAAATGGGAGTTTTCGCATTACATGGAGAAAATCAATGGTAATTTTAAATTTTCAAATTAAAATAACAAATATTAAAACACAATTTTTTTTCTCCGGTAGTATATTTGCAATCCCTAAGGACACTAGAATATAACTATATAAAAATTTTGCCAAATATTCCAAAAATAGGAGAAAACCGTACATGCAATAATTACCGAAATACTTTTAGGGAAGTTTACAGAGAAAAAGCCAAATACAAACGGTACAACCCGATACTAGGGAAGTAGAACCTTACACCCAGAATTCAAAACATTTCCATTATTCCATTTCGTTTTTTGTATGTGGAATTGTGGTAGTAGATTTCATTTTTACCCTACAATTATACTTTCAGATATTAATATTATGATAAAATTTCTGAAAAATATAAGCCCTTATAATTAATTTATAAGATTTTTTTTGCAATTTGATATATTATAATAAAATTATTTAATTAGGGTTTTCAGCCAGATAAGACCAAATTCGCAAGACCAGAGGTTTTTACCCTTTTTTTTTGGACCTTTACAAGAAAAAAATCAATTTCCCCCTTGCTATGCTTTTTTTAAGTGTCATATAAAATCTTTATAATGTCCCATTATTATTACTGAAGGTAAATACTACAGAAAAAATTTCTTTATCCTAAAAATCCTATTTATTGTATTCAAATCGATTTATAGAAGTTTTGATATATTTTTTAGCATATGATAAAGGTATTTATTTTTAAGATTTACTTTTGCACTAAACTATTTAAAAATATAGTAAATCAGGTGTTATACGGCACCGATGTCATTTTATCTCTTTCTAGTAGGTTGATTATTCAAAAACACGTTCTGTAAACTGACTTGATCAACAGAATCGAATTGAGCATCTAAAGTAAATGTCATATCTGTCTGTCACTTCAGATAATAAACAAAAATAGTTTTCCGGCTTTAAAAATATTTTTTAACAATAAAGAATCATCGGTTTATAAAAAAGTAAATTATGGTGTGATACCATGAACATTTAAAAAGTTATTATTTCCGGAGTGTTGTTATTCAGTGTGTTTCATCAATGTTGCCGGTGCAGTGTTTACAAGAACTATCCCTCCTTGTCTCCTGAATATATTAATGCCAAACAAGATTTGTTTACTTTATTTCTTATTCAAGAATTCGTTGATTCTAACCGTGCTTAACCAGCATATACTCACAAAAAGAAACGGTTTACGTATGTCACGCGTGTGTCAATTTACCTATTAATCCTTTAATACGCTTTTTTAAATTTAAACCAAATGTAAGGTCTTTAGAAGTCAAGTAATAGTCATTAAGATAAGATAAACCAAACTTTCCATTTAATAAGATATTAGCTGTTTCCAAGTCAACTTTAACAAGTAAATCTTTTCCTCTATGATTTAAATATAATTATAGGTACAATTATATTTTCATTGGGAGATTAACTAATTAAATCGAAAAATTTGCAATCCAAATAGTCGTTAAACCATAGAAAAAGACATCTCAGGCACCAAAAAAATGAAAAGCCGCGAATCCTCCATTATTTTTAAATTTATCCTTGACATAACAATTGAAATGACGTAATATGCCGTCATAACACCTACTCCTACGTTACCGGTTCTCGCCAAAATTTGTTTTAAATTAAGTTGAAGCGGTATGTTTAGAGTGGTATTTTTATTAATTTGTTTAGCGTTTTACTTTGCTTTTCGGTAGTTTTGTGACTCTAAAACTAGTTGAGGTTTAAGATAATTTGTTATATTAAAAGCCTATATTTTTAAAACGGGCCTAATATTTAAAAATGGCAAAAAATTCACAAAGATTGCAGGCTTTTTATTTAAATTTTGGCACGAAGTCACATTGCTACGTCATTGCGCAAAGCGAACCGATTTTGGATCGCTGGTGATCCTACCTTGTATTCATTGTGCCATGGATGGTATCTGTTGATGTCATAAAACAGGTTTTTTTTCATCTTGTTAATTTGCCGATACGATAAATTTCTTAAACTGTGCGTGCATGCTATTCCTGTTTTTGCAAACGCCAATAGAAGAAAATAGGTTTGTTTCAACCCACGGTTTTTGTACCGCCGGTGAGACGGTTTCGAAATTGTTAGATTCGATCATACGCGCAAGTGTCGACTTTGCACGGTTTTGTGCCAGTACTAAAAACGACGAGGTTCGAACGCTTTCTACTTTTTATCGACATCAAAAAGACCGTTCGGAAACGGTTCACGAACAATCATAAGTTTAATGGGACAGGAAAAGGATTGAGTAATACACCGTCACCCATCGGTTTCAATGGGTTTATTTTACTGGTCTTGCGCAAGACCATACAATAATCAGTATTTGGTGATTTTGAAACAAGCTTGTGGTCCATCATTTACTTCTTTAAAAGGCAACGCAAAAAGATCTGATATCGTTAGCTTTCTGTCCACTCATTGAAAATAAAATAATTCAATGTCTTTTTTTATCTGAATTCATTTTATTTAAATGATTTAGTAGTCTCAGGGTTTTATCGGTTTATTAAAAAAAAAAAAAAAAACTTTTGGCGAATTTAGTAGTGGGTAATGATTGGTTTGTAGTAGGATACGAAAATACATATGATAAACAATATTCCATACTGTACAGAAATAGAGACTTGCGGTTTTTGCAAAATTTTCTTTTGATGGACGAAAGATGACACTAAAAGTTTTTTATTACTCTTTTCGATTTTGACCTACACGGCAATTTCTTTTTGAAAACTACCTCGTATTTCAGTAACTTGTAATTGACACCAAAGTAAAAACCAATCAACATTTTCACGTGAAATACAGTGTTGTTAAAATTAAGATTTTTATTAATTTTTTAAATTTATTGTTTTAATACAAACTATCATTTTTGATTTATTGGTTATTTACAATTTGTCCAATAACAACCAACAATGACCAACATAGTTCGTTATCTTTTTTAGATTTGTATAATGTTACTCTCAGTTACTCTAAATATAACGACAGGTATAGAGTATCGGAGTTTTATAGATAGATTTGGTAGTCCATATCTTAAGAGTAATAAAGTTATGACTTCAATTGTGATAGGAGCATTTATTCAAGTTCTATATATTAAAGGAATGTCTTTTGTAAGTAATCTAAAGATTAATTTTATATTTTTTAGATATGTTCTGTATTGTTGTGGCGAATTCATTTATTAAAAAGTCCCCGTTGGGTGGGTACACGCCAAAGGAAAATTTATATAATGGGACCGCTTCGCACGTTTGTCCAAATATTATTCGACTACCTCGCGCTTGATTGGACGGGAATCTTGGTCGGGCTCATAATAAGTAAATAAACTAAGTAAATCACGAACTATACTTATGAAGTTTACAAATTATGATAAACTAAAAATATCTGTACTAGAAGATAAATTTTAAAATTTAGATAGAAATATTGGGTAGCGGACAAAAAATAAAAAATTTACAGAATATAATTACTGTAATAAGGGGAAAGTTTATTTTAAAAACTTATTCTTACTGATACCCATAGCTGTGCCAATTGTTAGTTGCACAAATATTAAGAGAATGGGGAGCTTTAGACTTCTTCACTATAAGGTTTTCCATGTTTCTTTTGCAAGACACAATAGTTGGCTTAACTTTCCTTTATTTCTTTTTTCCCATTTACTTTAAGCCTACTGTCAAAGATCGCGGCAAGTAGTCAAATTTAAAAGCTCCATGCAAACAGAGATATTTTAACTATTATTTACATTATTTCGATGGTTTTTATAAGGTTTTCAATGGCTGAGCTAAATCTTACTGGATCAGCTTCGAAATTTTTGGTGACATTTTTATTAGAATTCGCACTAATATTTTTAACATTCATTTATCTGCCTTTTGGTTTTTTATCTTTCGCCAATATTTGTGGAGTTCTGAATAAGCCTTTTTTACTATTTTGACAGTGTGTTATGTGTAATTGTCTGGCTACTCCATACTTTCCCTTTATTTAATAATAAGTATAAAAAACATGCAGTTAAAGAATTTACTCAACAATCGATCGTGATATCGAACGCTTGTTTTCAGATTGTATTGTATTGTATTGTAATGAACGGGGTCGCTCGGCTCTAGTGTAGCCCTCCTTCACTTCGACCTAAAGAGATCTTTTGTGAATACCCTTCGTTGTTTAGTGCCCGGTAATTCCTATACCTTTAGCAAAGTTCAGGATACTACGCGGTGCAAGCTGAATAATATCTCTAGGAGTAGGATATACCCCTTCGAGGTATTTAAGCCGTTGTCGGGTCAGTTCTCTGCATTCACAGAGAATGTGTTCCGCAGTTTCGTTTGCCTCGTGACAAAACCGACATTGTTCATCCTCAGTCTTTCCCATTTTTTTGAGGTGGATACCTCCAAGGGCCATGTCCTGTTAGGTAACCAGTTTAAGTTCATTTTTTTGAAGTTCCAGTAGCTTCTTTGTGTACTTAGGTGAATGCGAAATAAATCTTTTCGCCTGCCTTTGTCCTGGGATGTTCTTCCAGTAAGTCTCTTTTGACTTTTTTCCCATGTCCTGAGTTCCTCGTAGAGGTGGCCTCTAGTGGTGCCACAGAAAGGCTCAGGTCCATAGAATGGTCTCTGTGCTCCTTCCTTGGCGAGTTGATCGGCAATTTCATTGCCCTCCACTCCTTCATGTCCTGGTACCCACTCCAGAGTAACTCTGTTGTGTTTGGCCAGTTGGTTTAGTGATTGTCGGCATTCCCAGGCTAGCTTTGAGTTAAAAGAGCATGAAGTCAATGCCTTCAAAGCAGCCTGGCTGTCCGATAAAATATATATGGTTGCGCCTCGTAGGCCTTTGTTTTCAGATAGATATCGGTAAATATCACGTTACCCAAATGCGATATGCTGGGTGCTATTCTTCTTTTTTCTTGTTCCCTGCGAGCCATTTTGATTTACTACCAGAGGCAGTCAGCCTCTTGGGCTTTTTGTGCCTAATGGGTGCTAGATACAAAAATGTGTCCCAGGGTACAGAGACTGAGCCAGCTCCAGTCTTATTGACTCCTCTGTACTAGAAGATTGCCTGAAACAGAAAAAAATAAAAACTCCGAAAAATCTAAATACTGGTGGCCAATCTCTATACCCTGGGACCAGAACTGAAGCGGTCCCATCTAATGTTTTTTTTTAAGAAGTCTAGTAAGAACAACAAAATCCATTCCCGGCATATGGTGAAATCAATTCATAAAAATAAAATATTTTCAAGTTGGTAGCACTGCCGGTTATACCAAAAGTAGATGTCAACTTGCTTATTTTAAATGAAATACCCTATATACAGGGTGTCCGGAAATGACGATGAAAAATTTTAAGGTACGATTCTACATAAAAAGATATAAAAAAAGTTCATATTAACATAGGTCCGGAAATGCTTCCAGAGGGAGCTACAGACCCTTGAAGATGGTGTCATAAAGTGGTTTTTATTTAATTTATTAGGAGCTACTTACAATACAGGAATTAACTTCTACGTATAAGTGAGAGTGATTGGAGGTCACTTTTTGAAAATATCAGGTGACCCATATGCAACCAGTGGCGTGGGAACAAGGGTGGTAAGTTATTTGAGTCAGTTTTTTTTGCAGGTTAACAGAGATGAGTAGGAGATTGCCGATCGCAATGGAGCAAATGTATAAGCGAATGCTGCCGTGAGCTAACGCCCTCGCACTGGTCAAGCGCCGAACTAGACGCACTTTCTCCCTCTCCGCTTGCAAATAGAAAAGTGAGAATAGAGTAAATAAATTTAATTTTGTAATTATATTTATTTTTATGTGTTTTTGTCGTTGATCACGATTTTGGGGTGAGATTCGGGCCGCGACCAATACGTTAAATAGAAAAGGTGAGAATAGAGATAAATAAATTTAATTTTGTAATTATATTTATTTTTATGTGTTTTTGTCGTTGATCACGATTTTGGGGTGAGATTCGGGCCGCGACCAATACGTTAAATAGAAAAGGTGAGAATAAGGTTAAATAAATTTAATTTTGTAATTTTATTTATTTTTATGTGTTTTTGTTGCTGATCACGATTTTGGGTGAGATTCGGGCCGCGACCAATACGTTAAATAGAAAAGGTGAGAATAAGGTTAAATAAATTTAATTTTGTAATTATATTTATTTTTAGTGTTTTTGTCGTTGATCACGATTTTGGGGTGAGATTCGGGCCGCGACCAATACGTTAAATAAAAAAGGTTAGAATAGAGTTAAGTAAATTTAATTTTGTAATTATATTTATTTTTATGTGTTTTTGTCGTTGATCACGATTTTGGGGTGAGAAATGGGCCGCGACCAATACGTTAAATAAAAAAGGTGAGAATAGAGTTAAATAAATTTAATTTTGTAATTATATTTATTTTTATGTGTTTTTGTCGTTGATCACGATTTTGGGGTGAGATTCGGGTCGCGACCAATACGTTAAATAAAAAAGGTGAGAATAGGGTTAAACAAATTTAATTTGGTAATTTTATTTATTTTTATGTGTTTTTGTCGTTGATCATGAGATTCGGGCCGCGACTAATACCTTAAATGCAAAATGTTGGAATAGGGTTAAAGGAATTTTATTTATTGTTACGTGTTTTTCTTCTGATTTCGATTTTGGGGTGAGATTTAGGCTACAAACAATGTGTTTAATTATAAAAAAGTGGTAATTAATTTAATAAATACAATTTTGGTATTTTATCTATTTTAATGTGATTTTCGTCGCTGATCACATTGTGTGGTATGTGTTGTAATTGTTTGCCATATAAGGTTTCTGACTCAAGTAGCATTCAGAAAAAGTTGTCGGTAAATGGTAACAATGTGATCCAGTGTTTTTTAAAGTATATAGGGTTAGCATGGTTACCTCGTGGAGGATTGCATTAGACAGTGTTGCCAATGTGATGAAAAATATGGATACTTGGGAAATAACCTTTATTTTTTAAGATGATGATATATGCATAAAACGGTGGACAAAGCGCACAAGGCGAATGTATTTCTTGTTTGTTAGGCATTCCTTTGACAGTTAGAGCTATAGTTCAATATATGATAACCTTAAGAGTTCATTTCCTGATTTTGAATTAGCGACTGGTCTCGTGAATCAAGATTCTGTTGAGCATGTTCACTCGAAACTCCTAGGGTGGAGTGGGTTTAATCCTAACCCAACTTGTAGAATGTATCGTTTAAACTTTAGGCATATTTTGTTAACTAATTTTATTGATTGCAGTAGAAAAGGTAATGTTATTCTGGAAGAAACGAACTCCCTACTCGCTTTGACAGAAAATACTCAACAATTTTTACCGGAATTAGATTTAAATACGCCGCCCGAATGTAACCAGGAAGAGATAAAAGGGCTCGATGAGCTACTAGAAGCTGCCGAAATTATTAATATGTTCACTCCGGTTTATTATGATAAAATACCGGATTTAGCAAGTAAAAATTTCTTTGAGGCTAAAGCCATTACTTTTTTTGCGGGTTATATTGCGAGAAAAACGTTAAAAAACTGGATGTTTTAAATGCAAAACTATGTTTATTAAAGCTTTTGATGAATCCGAAGATTCTAATGAATTGTATATGCAATGTAGAAAGTATTTGCATTCAGATGATTTACTTACGAAAGTAGCATATCTGACTCGACCGACAGATTTTTTTTTAATCTTAATTTTCAATTAAAGACTTTCAATAATCATTGTGCAGATATTAGGCATTGCAGAAAATTATTATTAAATTTAACAGAAATTATAGAATCAAAAACCAATGATGAATTTCCAAATTGGTTTAACAAGAGTCACATATATTACGATCATAGGTTATTTGCTTTAAAATTTATGTTAAAAGTAAAAATTTATGCAAAAGCCCGTGATCATAATAACGCGAGGAGAAACCACAATAAAGGTTCTGTAGCGTCAAAAAATAAAATAATGAAAAATAAATTAAAATTTTCCTTTACTGAAAATGTTTATTTTAAATCGTATATTGTTTGTTGAAAATTTGTTAATAATAAAGAGTCCCTTCTCATTGATTTATTTATTAAATAATATTATAAACATTTATATTTATCGACCAGGGCCGGATTTAACTCTTTGTTGTCCATAGGCTAATTTATTTTTGCCGCCCTATTATGTCAATATTTTGTGAATATTAGAACGAAAATTTAGCTTTAAAAAATGTAAACTACACTAGTAATTCTTAAAAAAATTAATAAAAAAATACCAAGTAAAACATACAAAAAATTAAATAACAATTCTTTAAAACAAACAAATTTTATAATATAACAAAAAAACATTAAAATGTTAAAACAAATAAGTCTTGTCTATGTATATTAAATTATAGGTAAAACCCTATACTAACATTTATCTTCAAACCTTTTTTTTCTGCAAAATCATTAATTATATCATTATAATTAATGCTATTTGTTACGTCTGGTTCAATATATAATATTGCTAAAGCTTCTAATCGTTCTTGTTCTATAATTGATCTTAAATAGGTTTTAATGCGTTTCAAACAGAAAAAAACTTCGTTCAGCAGAACAGTTTGAGACCGGTTAACAAATACACAGTATAAATATAATGTCAATATTTAAATATATACTTTTTGAGTGCATTTTGGTAAACCACTTACATAATAATTCAAAATGGAGCATTAAGTGTCTTTTTTTAATATAATACATACTCAACGAATTGTCATGCTTTACCTTGAAAGTTATTTTCAAGATCGTTTGGATAGCTTTCCTGTAGAAAAAGAACAGTTCTTCTTCATTCATCAGAACTTATAGCTTTTTTTTAATAAATTTACGATTACGTTTTTTTTTTAATTATTCCTAAATTTGCCGCCCTAGGCTTCAGCCTACTCAGCCTTTGCGTAAATCCACCCCTGTTATCGACAGTCAAATTCATGACAGATGTTTAAGCATTGCGTATTCAGTTTAATTTATATGTTACTTACTTTTCCAAATTTATGTAACTTATTAATTTTTTGATTACAAAAAAAATTAGTATAATTACTGGTCTCAAATTCGCGTTTTATTCTTAAACTATAAATGTTTGCATGTAAATAATAATTTTAAAATAAATTTTATTGCTTTTTTTTGTTTAAATAAAAAACAAGTGAAAAAAATATTTGCTGTTGGTGGGATTCGAACCCAAAAGCAGCCGGGAGCAGATGTTGGCTCCTTGGTAAATATACAGGGTGTCCCAGAATATGTGTGCAATCTCTGGGAATCTAATAGAAAACCTTAAAATATTATGACAAGTTCCCATAAACTTTTTTTCTATGAGCCTCCCCTACGGAGATACAGGTCAATAACGGAGGCCCCTGAAATTCGTTTTTGTTTAAATAACTTTTAAAATACAAGGCGTAATTTAATATATTTTTAATATGATAGTTACTAGATAAGTCTTCTTAAAATGAACCCATTAAATTATATTTGGCTTATTTAGTTTGCCAGGGACGGACTAGCTCTGACACAACAATAGCAATTTTTTAATCACCCTGTATGATAAAGGCTCAACAATATTATTTTTAGATAGCTTTAAGCTTAAACTAAAAAAAAGGTACTCTTTATTGACATCGATAAAATCAACTGTTTACGAGAAATAAAATAGCATGGTTGGTAATTTTTTTTACATTATACAGGGTGTTTTCTAATTGTACGTTTATATTAGAAAAATCAATTTTTGGGTCTATTTTAAGAAGAAAACTTCATGTGAACGTATGTCCTAAACGTCTTAACTTTTGAGATACAGGGTGGTAAAATTTTCAAAAATAAATAATTTATTATTAAAACCTGTAATACCACTTTAGATATTTTAATGAAATTTAGCATATAAGTACTATGTATCAAGAAGCCTTTTTTAGTGTACCACATTTTTTTTTTTTCCATCAGTGGCGTTCGTACAGAATTTGACCTGCCTATTTTGGCAAATAAAAAAAAAATGTGGCACACTAAAAAATGCTTATTGATATATAGTACATGTATGCCAAATATCATTAAAATATGTAAAGTGGTATTACAAATTTTAATGTTAAATGATTTATTTTTGAAAATTTTACCACCCTGTATCTCAGAAGTTAAGACGTTTAGGACATACGTTTATATGAAGTTTTCTTTTTAAAATGGACCCAGAAATTGATTCCCATAATATTAACGTACAATTAGAAAACACCCTGTATAATTTTAAAAAAATTACCAACCATGATATTTTATTTTTCGTGAACAGTTGATTTTATCGATGTGAATCAAGGGTACCTTTTTTTAGTTTAAGGTTAAAGCTATCCAAAAATAATATTGTTGAGCCTTTATCATACAGGGTGTTAAAAAATTGCTATTATTGTATCAGAGTTAGTCCGTCCCTGGCAAACTCAATAGGACAAATATGATTTAGGGTCTTTTACTTATCTCGTAACTCAATAGGAAAAAGTTATGATTTCGGGACGTCCGTAGACTGTATCTCCGTAGGAGTTGAAAATTTATGGAACTTTTCTATTAGGTTTTCTATTAGATTCGAGGATGCCACATTCTCACTGTATAGTTGTTCAGATTTGGCAGTAATATGCCCACCGGTAGCGACCTTACAAGCATAATGAGTGAGTTAGTTATTACTTGGTAGCTTGAAATATTGAGTTTAGATGAGTTTTTGTTTGTTTGTTATAGTGAATTGCCCAGAAAAAAGATTATTAAAAAACCTGGTTGATGAAAGCTGCCGCGCTAACCCACTCGACCACTGGTTGCTTTACGTGCGAATAAATAAAATTTACATATGTTCATCCATATGAGATCGAACTTAAACGCCAACGAAACGTTTAATCATTGCGTATTCGGTTTAATTGGTACCAGTAAACTCAATTTTCTTTTTGGAAATTTGGGTGTAAAAATAACTACATTTTAAATTAGTATTTATGCATCTTCTTATTTTTATTACATAGTCTGTTACTGTATTTACGCACTGCAGTCGTCCTTTTAAGTCCGTTTTCTCGAAAACAGTAGACTATACGACTTTATACCAAGGAAACTTTTTTACGTAAAAATGTTCAAAGACACATAATTTATTTAAAAGATAGCGAAAATACACTCGGCGAAAAAAATATGACCTTAAATAACCAACCAACCCTCTGTTCCCACGCCACTGGTTGCAAATGGGTCATCTGATATTTTCAAAAAGTGGTCTCCAATCATTCTAACTTACACGTAAGTAAGTTAATTCCTGTATTGTAAGTAGATCCTAATAAATTAAATAAAAACCACTTTATTACACCATCTTTAAGGGCTGTAGCTCCCTCTGAAGCATCTACACGTTTTTAACCTATTTAAGTAATTACGTCAAAAATGACGATTGTAGGCCCTAAAAATTTTTTTTGTTATAAGAAGCCCTTATTGTTAAATATAAGTTAAATTTATTGCTGAAAAGGAGCTAATTTAACTGATTTTTAATGTTGAAACAATATACAAAATAAAGTCATGTGGTTGTGGGCTGTATGCACGTTGTGGAATAAGTAGAGGGAGAAAAAAGTGCGGTACAAAAGTATATATTTCAAAATCAGGCAACAGAATTGCGTAATAGGATGTTTGAAATTGAATAAACCCCAATTTTTATAGAAAAACCTTTTTAAACTATTTATTTATGTAAGATATTTCAGTATTGTTTATATTTTTAATGGATTTTAACTTCAACTGTATAATAAAAATGTGTAAAGTCGATTTTGAAGACTGTTTTTCTGTGCCCCATTTAGACAAAAGGCACTGAGGAGCTTTTTAGTCAAAAGCGCTCTGTCCGGGTTTTGAAATATATATACTTTTGCACGAAAATACGCAAGTGTTTCTCTATTTACAAATAATCTATTTAAACAATGCTATTTGGGTATTAAATTTAAAAACATAATTGTCAATTGTTTTTTGCATTCTTAAACATAAAAAATCGTAAAAATTGTTGCTAGTTTGCCAATTTAAATAATTTTGTATTTGTTGTGTTGTTTTTTCTAATAACAGAGTCGTGTACGTATTCTAGTATTTATCTAAATAAAGTTAAATGTTTTTAGATCTTTGGTCCCCTTTCCATAAAACTTACTAACTTGGAAAATCCACGGACTCAGCACGATTATGATAACTCTGTGTTATATAAGAGATTTATTCTTGCTTTTATTAATAATTTATCACCGCTGTTTTATTTGGCATTCATAAAAGTAAGTAAAACGTATAATTTTTTTTTTTAAAAACAGAGTTTAACATTTTACGTAATTTAATCCACATACAGGGCGTATGAGAAATATAACGTGCGGACGATGCGTTTTAAGTAATTAGCTGGCAGTTAAGCAAATAATTTGCAATCCAAATTTTTACGTTGTTCTTGATTCGAAGTTTTCTGTTTTGTTATGTTTTGCATAGTTATGGTAAAAATCATGAAGGACATGTTTATACTAACTTCTAGTTAATGGATGAATATGATTTTAATAATAGGTATTATTATTATTTTTTTTTTTTTGAGAAATATAAAATTGCCCAAACACTATTGTGAACAGTTTGTTACAAAACACAATAGAATGTTTTATTATAAAAAAAAATCTTGTGTATAAGGTTCCTTTTTTTATTTAAACCTGTATTTCCTGATATATTTTGACCAAGTCTTATCTGAATATATGTTAAATAAACAAAAAAAAGTATTTTCGAGTACTCAAAAGCATGTTTTCGGTGAAAATTTTTTTGTTTAAAATTTGCTTAAATAATTAATTTGTTTTTAAAAAAAGTTGTCCCTAACTTTAAACTATTGCTGAGAACGCCCAGATGATCCGATTTTCACTTTTAAATAAGCTTGAGATCTTTACAATCTGTTTATTTTCATTTGAGGAAGACACCCTAACCAAAAATGTATTGCATTGGTTTCAAATGTCAGTAACCTTGGTGACTAGCATTTTCTTAGACATCAAAGAATAATTTAAGTGTCTAAAAACTACGACACTCTGGACTGTACCCAAATTGCAAAACTGTCCATTTTTCAAACAAAATTGGATTCCAAAATTGTTGTTAAAAATTTATTAACTGATTTAAACAAAATTTGGCATTATATTCTTTACTATACCATAATGTTTTTAATCAAATATAAAAATTATCAGAAAACCAAAATGGTCCAAATTTCATGCAAAAAATCAGATTTTTTAAATTCATTGTTGCAACAAGCGTAATAAATTTTGTGATTTCTAACTAAGGCTGTCTTAAAGGACATTTAATAGCGAAATTTTTTTTGTTCGCAATTTTTCTCTACGACCAATATTTAAATAGTTAGGGGTGATTAAATTAGAAAAAAATGCGTTTTTATTTTTTTAACATTTTCTTACTTGACAAACATTTTAGGCCTTTTTGAGCAAGAGCACATTTTCGATTATTCTAAATACTTGGTCTAAAGACATTAATACTTATTAAAAACAAATAAACTATTTAACATTTTTATTACATTAAAAAAATTACATTGCGTATTTTATTAACAAACTATATTTTTTTATTTACTTATTTTATTTCTTTTACTCTGTTATTTTTATAGGGAAATTTTTACACAGTACCGCATAAAAACAATTCCTACATAGCCTCAGACGTATGCCAACCCCTAAACTGCATAGTCCCTCTATGCATTCAGTTGACTTTTCTGCTGACTTTAAGATCTTTTGCAGGAAATGTGACAAACATACTTATTATACCGTGAGTTTTTATTTAATAAAATATATGAATTAGTAGTCGGGATCAGTATTGTGGTTTTGTTTTCGTAAACCTCGCGCGGTAACATTATCTTGGAATTATGCTTGACACATGAAATATACAGGGTCGCTTTTATGTATGGAAACGGTCGATTATTTGCTAAAGTAAGATAGCTAGCGAAGAATGTTAAATACAAAACATTAAGGTTTTTATAAATCTATTACACTGCACATAAACTAAGTATACAGGATCAGTCAAAAAGACAGGGAAGAACAAAGTTACTTTATTTTAAATGGAACCCCTTGTATAATATTCGATATTTCAATTACTTACAAGATTCTAGAAAAAAATGTTAAGCACACTACATACCCAATCTTAACCGTTTTTGAGATAACGAGTTTCGAATATCGTTTCCAAAAAATCTAATAACAATAATAAGAAAAGACAAACTAAGTTTTGGTAAACAACAATTTGAAATCCTATTTTATAGGGTGCTCAAAGTGTCCACCGTTTATATCCTGGCAGTAATGAATTCGTTGAACAAAATTTTGTAGCGAATCTAAAATGATATTGGAAGCAATACTGGAAATGTAATGCATTATTCTTTGTTGCAAATCTTCGATATTTTGTGGCCTATTTTTGTACATTAAACTTTTGATATGGCCCCAAAGGAAAAAGTCAAGAGGGGTCATATCAGGAGACCTAACAGGCCATTCAATTGCACCTCTGCGCCCAGTCCATTTACCAGGAAAAGTTTCTAGATTTTCCTTACCATCCGTCCAAAATGTGGTGGAGCCCCATCTTGTTGAAACCATATTTGTTCAGCCGGTAAATTGGGATTATTATGGTTCGGGAATAATCGTCTGAGCTGTGGAACAATATTCTTTTGGAAAAATAATAAATATCGTTCAGAGTTCAAATTTCCATGTATAAAATAGGGTCCTATGACGTTTCCACCAATAATGCCACACCAAACATTGGTTTTTTGTGGTCGTTGGGTATGAACTTGTTCCATCCAATGTGGGTTTTGGTCTGACCAATATCTACAGTTGTGTCGATTTACGTGCCCGTTTAAACAAAACGTTGATTCATCAGAAAATAAAATGTGGTTGACAAAGTTGACATTTTGATTCAATTTATCCATAATGATTTCGCAAAACTGAATTCTGCGATCAAAATCGTCTTCACTCAATTCTTGTAACA
Source organism: Listronotus oregonensis (assembly GCA_019359885.1). NCBI lineage: Eukaryota > Metazoa > Arthropoda > Insecta > Coleoptera > Curculionidae > Listronotus > Listronotus oregonensis. The sequence goes on along the minus strand of JAHBCN010013349.1, from coordinate 1,176 downwards.
AATGAATTTTATATGGTTTGAATTTTTCTTTTTTGGTAATTTTTTGAATGGAATATCGACTCATATTATGATTTAAAGCCCGCTGTTGTGTCAAATTTATTGGATTTTCTACCACATCTAACATGACATTTAGAGAATTTTCTTCATTAGTAACGCTTACCGGTCTTCCACTTTTTGGTCGATCTTTCACACCTCCAGTTTCATGAAAACGCTGCAATGTTTTGGAAACAGTTGATTTAGTTATAGGTTCCCGATCTGGATGCAATTCAATTAAAATATTCACCACTTGGGTAAAACTCCGTGTTCTATCGCCGTACCCTAACATCATTAAAATTTCAATGCGCTCGGTATCACTTAAACGTGCCATTTTTACACGAAAATTGTTCACAAATTGTAAATGTAAGTTTTTTTGGCATATCTGTTATCGAGATGACGAAACAACATTGTTATGGAGATAAATATTTTTCAAGATAACTTGATGGACTAGAAAATTAATGAATGTAATAATTTATTTGAAAACGATATTCGAAACTCGATACCTCAAAAACGGTTAAGATTGGGTATATAGTGTGCTTAACATTTTTTTTTAGAATCTTGTAAGTAATTGAAATATTAAATAATATACAGGGGGTTCCATTTAAAATAAAGTAACTTTGTTCTTTCATGGCTTTTTGACTGATCCTGTATACTTAGTTTATGTGCAGTGTAATAGATTTCTAAAAACCTTAAAAGTTTTATATTTAACATTCTTCGTTAGCTATCTTACTTTAGCAAATAATCGACCGTTTCCATACATAAAAGCACCCTCCTGTATATTTTCTAATTGAAATGCGGTTTTCGCACAGGTTTCATTTAACCTAAAAGAATAAAATGAATTTGTTTTTTTGTCAAAGTTATTAAATAATTCTTATGGCTAATAATTTAATTAAGTTTCCTTTTAATTCCTACATTACCTATTGAATTATAATTGCAAACGATTTCGATACATTTGTACATTTTTTTTACAATTATACCATAGTTTAAAGAATACACTGGTATATTCTTTAAACAATGATTATACACCTATCTTGCATACATATATTTAAAAATTAATTTGCTTACTACCTTAATACTATTGAATACATATTTTAGACAAGTTAAATGGGCATTTAATAACATTTGTCGAACAAAAAAGAA